>OZ021722.1:45866564-46126571 GCA_963978545.1 Linyphia triangularis | reverse complement strand
AAGGATATCAATAAGGAAAACTTAAAAGTTAGGAGCTCTTAAGTAAGAATAGATTTTTGAACGAAAACGTTTTTATGTTTTGTATTTTCAAAATAATACTTTAAAACCAAGTGAATGTAAATGATGTTTAAATTTATCTTAATTACCCTATTATTTTAAAAATAGTAATGAACAGATACACCAAAAATAATATTATTTCTATCGCATATCAGGTTAATCTAGACGAAGTAAAAATAATGTTAAATTTTTAAAAATATGTTCAAAAATAAAGTATATATTTTACTTTTGTGATATAAAATGCATAGAAATTTAATTTTCATTAGGTGTTGTTATGTATATTTTCATTTCAATTGTCTCTAAATATGCCATGAAGGTTTTAAAAAAACATGCATAAAAAAAGAAATTCTTTTGGAAGTTTAAAATTTCTTCTCAAACTTCTACAATCATCATAATTTTTTTTAACTATCAACTCTCAAATGCTACCTTTATCAAATTAATACCATTGTTTCAGAAAAAGAAGACACGTGTTTGACAACTAATGGATAAAACTTCAAAAGAATTCCTCTTTGTAAATAAAAATTGCCGAAAGAAGCGAGAAGCATATGATATTTAACGAACCACCTTAAGAAGGAAAAAAGTTAATATTAAAAACTTTTTTCACTTTTCAAACTCCTTTTAATTAATGACAGATTTAAGAGAGAAAAAAATAAAAGACTTCCAATTAACAGCTTTGGTTTCATTCTTTTTTCTCACAACCCGAGTAAAATGAATGTAACTGCTATCAACTAAAGTAAGTTTTATTGATCACATCCAAGTTGAAGTCTTCATTTAATTCTTTTAATGTAAGTTTTGTTGTAGCCATTTTGTTCGATGATGGATATTTTATGAAATATATATTTTTTTTACACATCATACTGAACTTTTTATAGATATATTTATTACCCATGTCAGCAAACTTTTCAGTTGGAAATTGATTAACAAAAAAAAAAATCTTAATTATTGCACACTGCAGTTAATTTTAATTACTTAAACGTTTGTTGTAATAAAGGTGTATCCTTTTTCAAAGTGAATAATTAATGGTTCTCAGATTTTAGACCATATTATTTGAGTTGTTATTATATTATAGCCGCTTTTTTTTTTTTTTTTTTTTTCAATTCATTTAAGTTTTAAAAAATATATCTAAATTTTAAATATTTTAAAGAATTTTAAAATATTAATTTTTGAAAATTTAATTATTTATTTTCATAAAAAAAAAAAAAAAAAATAAAAAAAAAAAAAAAAAATAATAATAATATATTTATTTCATTTGAAAACTACTTGTTTTATAAATATCCTTCAAAATTATGTTTTTTTTTTGTTTGTTTTTTTATAATCATACAATTAAACTTGAAATACGTAAAGTTGCACTGTTTTTCGTGATTCAATACTTCAATGGAAAAAATGGGCATGCTAGTGTACTTCTTTGACTCTTCTTGGTGACTTCTTGTTTCCCAAATATAAACCTTGTGCTACCATAACCACTAAGTGAATGGCCCATTAATATATAGCTGAAACTGTTTGAATGAATACTCCTATTGTATGCATGTTGATGATAATAGTATCAAACTAGTTTGCCTTAATTTTGGTTCTAGTAAATACTTTTCAAATGTTACCCCTCTTTCAAAGTCAGTTATATATTTTTTTTTTATTAGATCCAGCGTCAAAAAATACTCCTAAAACAGGTGATTATTTTTTTAAATGATAATTTCATAATTAGTAATTTTGTTTATTTTAAATACCTTGTCTAAAGACATGCATTTTTAAGTACACAAATAAAATAAAAATGCTAACTCGAATAATATTTCCAATATCATGTATTGATTGATATTTTATTAAAATTATTTAAAGATTGAGAAACCAGATAAAATTTAAATGCATTAATCACAGAAAATGGTAATATTTTATTTCTTTAAAAATATATAGTAAGCTATGGTTATACTTTATATATTTTCAATAATTTTTTTAAATCCTATTTTGTGTAGAGAATTTAATAAACAGCAAACAAAAGCCCTATAGGACTGAAACATAGTTGTTTAGAATCTAGCTTTTCAGCATGTTTCCTTTGATCTTTTATCAGAGAAAAAATTGGTTCTGCTGCTAATGTAAGGTAATCATGCTCTCTTGTGGCAATCTTTCTTTCTCCTACAATGCAAAGAAAATTGCCCCTCTCCAGGGGTACACATGGACATTAATCAAAAAAAGAGAAATGATCATATCTTTTTCGTTTGATCTTATAAAAAATAACTGTTTCCCATAACGAACTCTTTGATTTGTCATCCCGTTTTCTATTCTTGAATAGTTTAAAATATGTCAATGAAATAATATGCCAAAGTATTCTAACAATAATCTCTCCATCTGTGTATATAATTTTCGAGAGATTGTTTTTAAGGATACATGCTGGAAAATTATATTTATGTTATCATTCGAGTTTTCATGTCTAGCATATGTCATACTAGTTTAAAATGGTTTCAGAAATATGTTAATAAAATAGCTCTAAAATACTAAAATCATTTAATCTGGAATACTTGCAATTCGGTCAGTTCAGTATATTAAGACAATCACAAAATCCCATAAACTATTGCTAGCTTAAAAACTAAAACGAACTTTGAAAAAATAAAGTACATTTCCTAGAGTTAAATTATTTGTAGTTTTAATAATTGTTAAATAATTTGTAGTTTAAATAATTGTTAAATAATTGTAATTTTATCTGAAAAAACAGTTAAAGTGTACCGATATTTAAAACTTAAAAATAATTTATTAAAAAATAACTACATGGCAAACAAATATTTGTTAATGTATAATAATTACTTAAAGTAAAATTTTTATTGGGGAATTTCTTTAATGAAAGAAAGCAGTAAGCCATTAATGACACAATTTCTTTCTTCAATGATTCGTCTACTTAATTGTCAGTATAATCACCTTTATTTTGTTCATATTAGACAAATGAATTGGAGGCAAAATCTGGGAATCATTAGCCAATGTAATCGAATGATGGGTGCGGCATTGATGTTCGGATCCACGTTCAGATGTTGGTGCAGGCCTAATTTGCTAGTATTTGTCACAATTATAAGTCATTAAGCGTATGAACTAACCCCCCCAAACAGGAATTATTTTATAATTTACATGTCACCCTCTCACAAAGTCAAAATAAATATTTTTTCAACAAATGCATCCTCATTTTTTTACTCAGATAGTGTGTTAAAGTTTTTAAATCTAAGCTTTTTCAATTTATGTGACTATTATATTAAGAAATTTCAAACTATTACAATTAAAAAAAATTATAAAAAAAAAAAAAAAAAAAAAAAAAAACACTTGTAGTTCACATTTAAAGATTTTAATCGAAAATATGGTAAATGTTTTCAAGTTTAAAGCTCTTTCATTTTTACACACACATTTTAGCTCATGTTAACTTGTAGAAACATATTATTGTTAATATAGTTTTAGTGAAAAGAGTCATTAATATTTTTATATCTCTATGAAGAGATTTTGAAATGAAAGTAACGAAATACATTTGGATTTCCCCACAATTTAAAACATCAATCTTTAATTTGCATTTCTTAAAAAAATTGAATATTTTTTGGGGGAATTTAAATTTTAATTCCAGTTACGATATTTATATGTAATTATTTAAATAACTGCTGTTTTTTTTTTTTTTTTTTTTTTAATATTTGTTTAATTACGCAAAGTACCCAATTATACAACATAAATAATACTTCGATGCAGTTTAAGCAAAATAAGAGATAAAAGCAAGGTTGGAAGATTTGCTAAAAAAAAAAAAAAAAAAAACTGAAATGTAGTCTAATATGGATAACTAGTTCACCAAAATCAAATAATGGAAGGTATCGCATAAAGTTTGAATGTGTACTCAATATTGTTTTAAAAAAATAATACAAATCTAAAATATACAGTCATATTGTGATGAAAACTGATTTTTTTTTTCATAAAAAAACATTCAGAGAATATATTTAAGTAATAGTTCATCAGTAAAAATATTAATACGATATTATTTTTAAATATTTTATTCGATGTAAACAACCATATTTTAAGTTCAATCTCAAATTTAAAAACATTTAATACATTTCTGTGCTTTTATTTTTATATAATTAACACGACAAAAATAACGTATCTATTAAAACAGAGAACGAAATTTATTTTCAATCTGAATATACACTTTAGCGTAGAAAACAGTAATGCCAGTAAATTTATGCAAAGACTTTTTGAAGATATAAACAATACCATCGTTCCTAAAACATTTGTTTAGGTAAATCTGATGGAAACTATAATAATGCATTACGAATCTTTCAAAACATTATCTTTCTTATCTAGGATATAAGTTGGGACACATTTCTAACTAATACCCATAAATATGTACCTCCAGAGAAAAGTATGTTTTACTGTTTTCCTTTTAATAATAAAGCTATACAACAAATAATGGATATTTATCAAACATATGTTTCCTTAAAAATTCCAAGTAGCTTATTATTCATATCAAAAAGGTACTTTCACCGCTTTCCCTCTAAATTTTCATTTTTTGTTGAAATTTCGTAAGTTAAGAAATATTTCCTTTCATGCTGTCAGGCAAAATCTGCATAATAATAATAAGTTTTACATTGCACTTCACTTTATTCAACTGAATAATCACCATGCTATGTCGTGAATAAAATATATTTAGCTACCTTTTTGAACCCTTAAGCAAAATAGACTTTGATATTTTGTTCAATAAATATATTGATCATCTTGCATGAGTTTCTTTTTTACTGAAAGCATATTTACAGATTGAGTAAAGTGATTTTAAAGTTTCTTGACATGACAGCAAAAGAATTTTTAGGGGTTAAAAATAATTTACAAGTTTAAAGAACTGTGTGGAGGAAAGAAGGGGGGGGGGGGCTACAGAGTAGAAACTAAAAGAATGAATAAATTTAAAATGAGATGTAAATTTAATTAAGAAGGGAAATTTTTTAAGAATTAGTTATTATGCATCATAGTTTATTTGATTAAAATGAAAAATCGCACTTCGTATAAATAACGTTCTATAACGAAAGAAAAATGTCTTGAATGCTCAACAGTTTACCTGAAAGTTATTTAAACACACATCACGGTAAAGGGTTATTATCTTCTTGTGGTTTATGTTATACGTACATCATTACACCCTAAATTCATGATCCTTAGAAAGAAAGAAAAATTATGATTTTTAAACAAGTATTTTAGAAACCATGCACATATATTTTTTTTTACCATGTTGATACAAAACATATTTTGGTTAAATCAATTGATGAGCGTCTGAGACCCTGATGTTCTCTAAGCCTGAATTAATTTTAACAAATTAAATAATAGTAGCTTATTTTTAAAAAATATTGTCAAAAAAAGTAAAAGTCTGCTAAGCAATCTATTCAATACATTCCCTCTATGAACATTTCTTAAACCTCTACAAACAATCCATATCATTTTCCATCTCACAAAGTTACTTGAACTTTTTCAAACTGTAAACTTAAAAAATTTTATGTTTTAGAATCAAATCGAAAAATTGTTTTGTCATTTAAATTCAATTTAAGTGTAATAAGTATGAAACAGCTGTTACATGAAAATTTGGTTAATGCAAAGTATATTTCATGCGGGGAAAAAAAACAAAAAAAAAAACAGAATAATTAAAATTAAAATTAAGTCAATTAGTTTTAGAAAATGTCTTACTACTTTGGTTGTATTGAAATTTAAATTTTTCTATACAGAAATATGATACACTTTAAATTATTAATACACTAATTTTCATTAAGAGTTATGTCTTTCTTAAGAGAATAATGAATACATATATATATATATAATTATTTATGTTTAGTGAAAAAATATAATTCTGTTTAAATTCAAACAAAAGGGTATAAATTATTCTTTCAGTTCTTACAAAAAAATAATACAAATAACACATTTAAATTAAATTTTCCAAATATTCATTTTTAGCATGTCATTGCAATTTTGGAAGTACAATACTTTTTTGCAAATAAGAGAAACTTTCATCACCAGAGACAACAGTTTCAAATATCATTCTAAGAATGAGAAAATCCCTGGCATATTGGAAAGCTAAATCCAAAGTATCCCCACTTCCGGCTTCAACATTTGGCCAAAATCGAAAAAGACCCATCCATCGGCCACGTTAGAGTCCCAACTTCACTCGAATCATGTAAAATAAGACTCGGGGTTCAATTCGAGACTCCAACTGTAATTTTCGGCTGCATCCCGAAATACAACAGATGTCATTCGGTTCATTTCCCAGGAGACCGATGAGTATGAAGGTAGAGGAAACTTGACCTGATGCTCGGAGAAATATGTGGGGAAGTGAATGGAATAGGAAGCGAGGATATGTCAGATGGAATGATATATTACGACGGATTTATTTGAGAAAATCAGAATTCACTGTTTCAAATTTTTTCTTTTGGATTGCGTGTGAAACGATTTGATTGTTTTTAATTTACTTAAGAGCATTATGAAGGTATATTTTCATATGTGATATTTAATATAGCCATTTTGATTAACTGTAAAAAGGTTTCAACTACATTCATGTTTGAAAAAATATTGAGACACTAAAATTTTAACTATTGATTTTATTTAATTAAGGAAAACCAAATTTCTTACATATCAATAGGAAGCTAAAATATTTTCTTATAAGATATCAAAGGTATATTTGACAATTTTTTGTTAGTATATTTCCTAAGTAGGCCATGTCAAATTAAAGAGCCAACAAAATTTAAAAATTACTATAACTGTTAAACGGAAACTTAAAATTATTACTTGAAATAAAAATACAAATTAACTTGGTACAAAATAATTGTTACCATGAAAAATGCAATAAATATTTACCTATGTTTTCAGTTTTTTAATCGTGATTATTGTGATGTGGTTTTATTACTAATGCTTACCAAATGTAAAATCATGTACTTTAAAAGATATTTTCCGATTGGTGATATCAATTTTTTATGTATTTTCAATTCTTTCGTACACAAAGAGACCACATTATGTAAATCTTAGGCATGCATTACTAATAAAAGGTAAAAATATAAATTTCAAAAAAACTTTTTGGAAACAAAATCAAATGAAAGTTAAATCAGTGAATGTTGTGTTTGTTTTTGTGATGTATAATTTAAATTATAATTAGACTTTTTTTGACAATAAGAATTATCTTGTTATCAAAAGAATAATCTTGTTATCAAAAGAATAATCTTGTTATCAAAAGAATAATCTGGTTATATACATAAATAAACATAAATCTGGTTATATTTAAGTATAGAAGTTTTTTTTTTTTTTTTTTTTTTTTATTTTTTTTTTTTTTTTTTTATTTTAAACGTGAATATCTTGATGACAAAATCTTATAGTTAAAGATATGAATTCCGATATAGTTAGTTTTAATTGCAAGCACTAGAAGTTTTTCATGACAGATTTATTCTATTTTGAAAATTTGACTACTTTCAGATGAACTTTAATATTATTCTGGAGACAGGAATATGATTTGAAGGCGTATTGTATGCCTTTCTAAAGAGGCCATTGTTACCGTAGGTTATGAAAAGTGACGTCGCGAAAATACTTGTCATTTTTCAAAAGCTAACTCTGTTATATTAGAAAACCCATGCTTTTCACACTATTCCGTTCGTATAAATTGTCAAAATATTGGGAAATCCGTAAGTTACTTTTCTTAAGAAAACCATTTCATAGAATTTCGTTTGACTGGTCTAGGAGTAATAAAAAGTTGAGATTTTTTTTCTTCAAATCTTTAAATAACATTTTTAAGAGAACTTCCACTTTTACAGTACGGATGTCTAAAATTCATAAAATACTTAAAGATTTTTCTTTTTACAAAACGAAATTCTTCATTTTGCATGAAAGTTCACAAACATATTTTCCATGATGCTATTCGGATGTATTTTAGTTTGTTAGTGCTTATTTTAAATAAAATTAAAACAATTGTTATCCTCAAAATAACGGATCTATTTATAAATACCGATAATTTACGCGTTTTAAAATTTAGTTTCCTAAATACATTTTAATTTAAAAAATATTTAACGGTGAAAAATTAGCAGTTTAAAGTTTAAATGATGCCGTTTGGAGTATCACTTTTCCCTCAAGAATGAAAATTCTTTAGTTTTCGATTTCTGCTAATTCAACTTACGTTTACTTCAATGGTAATAAGTTCTTAGGATCCTTTCATAACTCTCTCCTAGCAGATGACACGAACATGTATTATTCAATTCAAAGAGTTCAGTTTATTAAAATATAAAAACATAAAGAAGTAAAGAATAAATGATAAATTATGAAGTTAGTGTAATGATATCATACCAGAGAATTTAATGAAATAATAAAAAATATTGCAATTATGTTTCACAATGAAATCGTTTTTATAAGTATTCAAAGCAAAACTCTTAATGTAACTACATTCCAAATCTCCTGTACTCCCCAAAATCATTTCAATATTATTCATTAAACTGCGAAATCTAGAGAAAAAAAAAGAACATTCGAAATTTATGACTATTTGTACAAATTTCCCTCTAAACACTTAAGCCAGAAATGTGATTAGTTTCTTTTAAAAATAATCACATTTATAACAACTACTTTCTTAAAAGATTTATGGTAATTCTCATATGGAGTTTGATTTTAAAGCTTGCAATAAAATGCACGTTTGTATTATAATGGCATTTTGTTATAAAGACTACTTAGACTTTTGAAAAATTTACCACCACCCCTAACCGCATAAAAAAACTCCTAAAACATTGTAAATTTATAAATCATTTTTGAAAAGCCAGGAAAAGGAGCCATCTGTTGGCATTGAAAAATTAAAAAAAAAAAAAAAAAAAAAAACTTCGAAATCTTTTTTATATTGCTATTATTTTGTTTAAAAATATTTGTGTCATTTACTAGTCCCCTAAAAAGAACGTAGAAAACAACTTTTGTATTAAGTAACTATAGTCTTAAGTTAAATGTTTTAAAATCATAAGAAACACCAAATATTTTGATTAATACCCAATTAGAAATCCATCAATACCAGCAGCTCTACATCCTGTGTTACAAAAGTTATATTTTATACAATAGAACACTATAAATATTTTCTTTTTTACTTTCTAATGTTTAAAGTGCAATGATTCTAAAATGAAGATATTAAAATTTTCAAAGAAAGATATTTTTAAGGAGAGTTGATACCCTCTATAACAGTAATGTTAATTTGGCATATTTCATGTATAGTAGAGCGGATAGAGAGGAAAAAACTGCTTTTCGTGAAACAAGTCTGTAATTTTGCACATTGATAGAATATGTCATTCTAATCATTTTACGAAGTGAAGCCATTTGGATTTCACTTCCGGTCGAGTTTTTTAACTAGTTCAAAGTTAGGCATAAAAATTTCGTTATGAAAAAAAATAGTTATATGTAGGATCACAGCCAAAATCATGAACTTTATAGACATGTGTAATATGTTCAATTATTTGGCTTCGATGAAAGCTTTAGAAAAAAAAAAAAAAATTCAAGCGGAAGTGATATGCATTTCGACCGGAAGTCTATCTATAACAGCTAAAACTGCATCCAATAGCTTAAAATGCATCTATGAAACATATGCTGTTAATAAAAAGGGAATTCTGGTGATGTTTAATGATGAAATAAAATTAAAAAGCGACTTCCATTCGAGGTTTTAGATTTATTTAAGTTACAATTAAAAATGAGCTTTTACCATATTTTTCAATCTTCATTTAAATGGTCACTATTAAAAACTCCTAATACTTCATATTGTTGCATCTAATTATAAGGATGTATATGTTGAATATAAAACGGAAATGGAATGACTGAAGTTCCGACCTGAAGTCTGCTTATAAGGAACTGATACTGCCCATATACCAATAAATGTATGTATCACGGTGATATCGTCATAGATAGTCGGAAGATTTCATTTAATGTTTCAGAAAAGGAAAGATGATTGTGCTGAGTATAAAATGGTAAATTTTGATTGTATGACTGAAATTCTGACCGGAAGTCCGTTCGTGTGAATTTTTTTCAATACAATTAAGATATGACAAAAATAAAAATTTAACTAGTTGTAACCCTCTCAAATATGGGCTAATTATTTCAAAGGCCTATTAATTTCAAAGGGATGCACATCTCTCTCCCTTTCTTTTTTTCTTTTTTTTTGGGGGGGGGGGAAACGGGGTGACACGCAAGCTGAAAATATTAGTTATTTCATTGATTATACTTTAAGATAGTTCATTGTATTTTAGACTCGGATTTCATTTTATTCTAAACTGTCTAGAAATATCTTTTTTTTTCCGCACTTGTATGAGTCAATCCCAATTGAAACCCATGCATGTATTTATAAGCTCAGTGCAATGGTTGATCAATGATTGGCTTAAATTCTTCGTGAGTTTACATTTATGTGACTGAAAGATTAGTATAGACAGTTCATTTTTAGAACTTAAGACACAAAATTGCATAAAATGTCATTTTAGTTACTCTTAACTAAAAAACAGTAACCTTTATTTGAAAAAGATCCACGCCTTCATCGGCTACTTATATGTTACCTTTTTTACAAGAATGTGGGATGATTGGTAATCGACGACATTTGCAATCCATGATGGTCATTGTTATGACCATCGTAGAACGCAACTGTCATCAATTACCAATTAAACAAAGTGCGCTTCTCAATAAAGGACATTTTGATATGCAAATACAAAAAGGACTGTCAAGAGCTTTGTAATTGCAAGAAAAACATTATGAACAACATTCTTAAGCGTTTTTGCAAGGTAGAATGCCATACATGAGATCTCAAAACATGCGCAATAAAAATTTTATTTTCTTGATGGTATTGTGTAATGCAATTTTGAACAATATTTTTTTTACAAAATGTCCATTACATTTTTTTAAAGTCGGTAATTTCTGAATTTAAACGTATTTACTAATCTTGCAACTACGTACAATTCATTTTTTTAAAACAATTTTGTAGCTACTAAAGTATTTTTGACGGGAGCTCACCAGAAAAGACTTAAGGCCGTAATTTCCTGCTCTTCATGTAAGAAAAATTATTTTTGAATTCCACCATCAATACACAAAATCGTTCAGAACTGCTTAGATTCTGAGGGTAGACTTGCGTGGTGGTGCAAGAGAGTGGACTTGCACCCCCTGGAATTTGAAAGTTAAATATTTTTGTTTGCATGTTGTTGCTCTAAACCTAATAATTTAACATAATAATTAAATAACCTAAAATGTTTATCTAGACCTAATAATTTAACATATTACACAAGTCTATAAAGTTCATGATTTGGCTGTGACCCCACATATAACTATTTTTATTAATAAAAACGAACATTTTATGCCTAACTTTGAACTAGTATAAAAACTCGACAGGAAGAAAAATCTGAGTAGCTCCACTTCTTAAAATGACCAGAATGACTTATTCTATTAGTGTGGATAATTACTGACTTGTTTCAGGAAGTGCAGTTTTCGACTATAATTTGGCGCCTAACCGTTCTACTAGTACCCTTTCTCAGAAAGTTATTAACTTAGAAGCCTAATTTGTTTTCAGTGCTTTAGCAGACACTTGTTATTCTACTGAAGTTAGCTTTTAACTGTAATTCATTTACTTTTTTTCAAAGAATTTTCGTGAGTCATTGAAATTTGTTAAATATTGCAAGTTTTTTTGCCGAAATAAACAGAAACAAAAAATATTTTTAAAATAACAACAAAATATAACTTCAGTATATACAGATACATAAAAGGAATATGTGGTGAATATTTTAAGATGATAGTTTATGCAGTTTCTGAGAAAAATGTACAGGAATAATGAAATATATAGTTTTGAGAAAAGCTCATTTTAAAGAAAACTTTACTTACACTAATAGTTTGCAATTTTATCTTCTAAAAATTATTAAAATACTTCTAGTTGAAGTATTATTACAAATGAGGTATACTTTTAAAGGGGAGAATTTAAATTTGTATAAACAATAATAAACTCAAAATCGAGTATTTATAAATTTTAGGTAGCACAACTTCATTTAAAGCAACTTACTAAACTTTCTATTTTATTGCCAAGGTCAATCTCTCAAAAGGAAATTCATTATTATCATTTCTATAGAGTTTGTTGGCTAAAACTAACATCATATACTTCTTGGATTATTGAATAACTCATCATATTTTAATATCTAAATAAATGATTAAGCCTCTTGTAACTTTTTTCAATAATATTTCAATGTTCTAACCTTTCTTTAGATAAGTTAATCGGTTTTTTTCGTTTGCCCTACATATTTATAAAAATAACTATATTAACAAAAAATTATATTCATAAAAAGATTACTTACTGAATAATCGTTTAAATTTAATTTGCACATTTACCAACTATTCAATCTCATTTATTTTCAAAATATTTAATACTTTTGTATGAAACATTTAAAATCAAATCAAATTTAAGTCTGTGTATAAGAACAGAAACGTAGGAAATATAGATATTTCAAATGTCTATTAATTCTAGTTTTATATTTTTTTCCATATTAACGCATTTCAAGGTTTTGTTTAATTATAACCTATGTTAATGTGTTAGTAATCTATTATGCGTGGTATTTTTTTCGGCACGATTAAAAAGTTTTTTTTTTATTTTATTTTTTTTTTATTGAATGTATAACTAACATATATAAAAGTTGAATTCGCCTGTAAAATTCAATGCTTAGCTGAAACATCAAACTAAGAAAAAAAAGAGTTTCTTTAATTTCAATTTATAAATCTTCAAAACAAAAAGAAAGAATTTAAGGATACAGCCCAAAATAAATGCATAAAAATTATTAAAAAATTAGACAACCTTTTTAATTGAAAGACATAGAAAACCAAATTGAATTACTTTTTTCTTTCAGAAAGTCTTTAAAATATTTTTTTATAAATTTATTGGCAATGAAAAGATAAGATAATTTTATTATTCCAACCATTATTGTATTTTTGTATTATGAAACAACTTTTATTAATCGTTAATTAAATATAGTTACTTAATATCTTTTATGTGTCCGAAAACAATTTCATCTAAAAAAACAGATAAGGTAATTTAATTTCTTTGCTCTATTTGTTTTATATGGTATGCAGTTTTTTTCCTATTGGTATCTTTCTTTTTTTAGAAATTGACTCTATAGTTATAGACTTCTATGACAAAGAAACGAGGTACTGTGTTACCTTTTACATCACTTTTTTACCTTTACTTACATTACTTTTGCAAATATATACTTTTTATTGAAACACCTTTTCTAGTAAAACAAAAGTATATATAACATACTTTCATTCGCATTCTTTATTTTCTTCTCATAAATTCATAAATGAGTATGAATAAAAACTTCATTTCTTACGTAAAGGTACATGCATTAAAATAGTATTTGTATACAATATCAGTTTATCTTTTCTTGTTTTTTAGCACAGTAATATTAAAATTTAATATACATTCTACACGTAATCTTGCAGTTATTTTAACAATACACACATTATTAACCAATATTACTTTAATTACCGAATTGATACATAGAACAATTCTTTATTAAAGAAATTTATTATTTTTTTTCGTTTCCCTTGCAATTATATTGTATAGATTACTCTTAGATAGTAGTTCATTTGTAGTGCAATTAGGTTGACATATAAATAGAAATTAGAATGGAAAGTAGCAATTTAAAATTTTAATTCCAAGTAAACAGAATTTTTAGAAGTTCAAAGCAGTTTTAAAATACCATAAGATAACAAGTAAAACTCTTTCCAAGCATTAAACTAAAAATAACTTTACCTAATGGAAAATATACGAAACTTTATTTTCTTGGGAGATCTTAAGTATATGCCTCGCGTTTTCAAAACACACCCTTTTCAATTGAATGTCTAAAGTACAATTTATTCGTATCAGCTTAAACTTTAGTTAAAATAACTAGGTGAAATTCCCATTCAAATATAAATTCTATGTACTTTAGGTTTGCACCAAGTTTTTTTGAAAGTGCAATTTTTTATTCATATTAAAAAATTGAAATGGTAAATAACAATTTCTTAAAAATTTTGTACTTGAATGTAGTGTTTTACAAATTTCGTAAAATAGTCAGTTGGAATAAATTTAGGAAGCAATAAAAATAATATATTAATTTACGATCATTGACAAAAACAAATTATCATAGAAAAGATATATTTATATTACATGCTTTAAGACTGCTCATAACTTACATAATATAAGCATTTTTTTAAGCCCCACCTCCAATCATGAATCGACATTATGTGTAATTAATTTTTAAATCGCGTATTCAAATTTATGTTGTCAAAAAAATATAGTCGAAAATAGCAAAAAAAAAAATGTTTTAGATTTGAACACAATTTAAATTTTTAGTGGGTTAATGTAACAAATGTTAATGGTAAGTTAATCATCGATCTGATTCCGTATCTCGCCTATGATGTCTTGAAAATTCGTAACCTTCAAATACAGGAACACATACAATTGAGACTTTCGTCTCACCAATCTACATAACGTGACAGTATAATATAAGTGTGTGATATTCGCAAATCAAAAAATATATAAATACACAATGATAGTTTGCCATTTTCTTATAAATTAGCTATTTTAGATAAACTAAATTAAAAATAATAAAGACTGTAAATTACTTTATTTAGTCAACAATTAAAGTATTTTCATTAAAAATATATTCACTTTTGGAAGTTTAATAAAAAGTTAAATAAGCTAAGTTTTTTATTCTATTTTCTTAATGCTGAAGTGACTGTAAGTAGATAAAATTACTAACAACCTGATTTTATGACAATGCTAAAAACTTCATAGATCTCTAACGACTGATATTCCACGATATATTAAAAGTTTTTTCTGTATATTATTGTTTTTTAAGCTTTCTAATTATTACCGTGGAGTGGTTAGTATTCTTCCAAAATCTATTACTTGAATATGGCCCAAATGTGTGATCATACGGTTCGTTGACATTGAGTCATGTGAACAAAGAAGATAAACATTAAAAATGCAAACACATATATTCCCAATGAATTAATAATATTTACTAGAAGCAAACCCTAATTGCTGTGCATCATATTTTAAGGAATAGCTCCCTAAGTTTTCTTAGTTTGAGAGGATTAACTTGAGAAAAAGGAGAGTTTGATTTACGGAAGCTGATGTGGAATGATCGAGGGTATATCTGGTCAACCTTCAGTAAGAGATTGGGTGGCATCGGGCATTTTTACATGGTCTCAGGAACTCTCTACTGTCTTAGGTTAAAGGATCAGTCATTGTCATCATTCAGAAATGGATTGGGGATCATGAGACATTTATGTATCTCATGGACTTTTCTAAAGTCTTTGACTTTCATAACTTTACTTGGTGTTTATCTGGCTTAATGCCACGTATCCTAGATCAATAACCTTCAGAAATGACCACACTATAGTCATATCTTTATGTCTTTACACTTCTATTCGAAATTCTTTCTATCATGCATTATCATGTCTAACTCCCCAAATATAACTTACTTCGTAAATGTACACCTTAATACAGTCATTTCAATCGATAGTTTTTAACGATATTTTACTTGTCCCAATAAATCTCTTTCTGAATGTAAGATACATATCAATCAACATTACTTATACTTAAAAACATTTTTGATTAAATTCATGCTTGCTACACAATTTGAAAGCATCATTTTCACTGAAAAACACTTTTAATACCATAGCAAATTTACATTTTAGTATACAACAATTACAGTATAAGTTACTTAAAAGCACCTGAATTATATTCATAATATGTTAAGTTCTTGATTATTCCTGCAATAATCATGCTGTTTCTTAATTCTTATTTATAATAATATTTCAGCACAATTAGTTCATATATAATAACTACACACTCTTTTGAACATCCCGCACCAACTCTATCAGTCAGTCTTTTACTCAAACAAAATCTTCCCTATCCATATTAATACAAATTTAAAACCCGAAGAGCTCAGCTAAAGTTCCAGTTAATATGAATTATCTCTACCCTTCGCATTTCCTCGCTTTCAAAAAAAAAAAAAAAAAAAAAAAAAAAAAAAAATGTGCTGAACCTTAATTTTCCCTTCACAAGTCACCCCAAAAGTCACAACAAAAATCTACCCTCAACACAAATTCCGAAGTGAATTGATTTCACTATCACATATAATAATCTAGCGAACACAAGACGCATATTCACACGTACACATATACATGTTTATTAGCCAACATAAAATTATTTGTAGTTAATTTAACAAAAATAAGTGAACACGAATCCTGTTCTAGTCGAGTCTAAAATATGTTTGGATTGGAGCTCTTTATAGAGTGCTTCTATAAGGCTAAATTGGAAAGTATGGATTAAATGCTTTGAATAAAAATGGTGTGAAAATAGGATAAAAAAGTTATAGCTATCTTTTTTGTAATAAAACCAGTATTTAAACATTATATAAATATTTTTTTAACAGAAATACACAGTTATAAATGAAATATTCGGATTGGAAATTTCAACAAAATATTTAAAATGTCATAATAATTGTCTTTAAAATTATAAAATATCTATAACTTTAGGCATTTATTCAATTAATTACATGTACAAATCAAGTTCACTCTTAAAATCCTCACTTTATATATTAACGAATGGTAAAAGAGAAAAATGTGGTATCGCATTCATTTACACTTTTCCCAGTAGTAATATTTTTATTTCTTTATATTAATAAGTTATTTGGCTTCATATTTGAATGAACATTCTAATTAATAGATACATTAAACAACTTCCTTTTAAATGCAGTAATTGCTAATGATCTTATCCGTAAAGAAAATAGTTTCTTCAATTAATCTCATCACATTTTCAGATATATTATCCCCATTTGAAATCATTAACGTGATTACCCTCTCGAAATATTTAAAAATATAAATGTTTTATTATATAACAAATCATTTATAAAAATTTCACTTAGTTGAAGGTTCAATTTATTGCCTTCATTAACAAGTAAACAATTATAATAGAGAAAGATAATTTACAGCTTAAGTCATTGATGTGCGATTAGAATTAAAAAATTTTAAAAATAAAATGAAAAGTAAACAAGAAATTGCTTTAAAGATAATTGAGACTTTATGTCCTGAGGTAGTTATTTAAATACTCTAAGAACATTTAATGTAAATATAAATCGAAGTCAATTTGGAAATACTAATTAAATATTATTTGAAGTCTTTCCACAAAGCCCAAAAATTTAGTATAGTTTGTTTAACTAAATATCTTGGAAAAAATCTGAAAAATATGTTAGTATATACAGGGTGTTCAGACACGACCTCACTTCCTTAGCACCCGAATATTCTAGAACAAAAATAAAGCATATTTCCAATTTATTGCCGAGGTCGCAACTGAAAATTTATGGGTCTAAAAAAATGTTTAATTTGGGACTCTTTTCAGGTAGCGTAAGGATAAAATCCCTATTACCGACTTGAAAGTTACCAATGACAGTGAATAAAATATAAGTTGCCCACGCTTTTCCTAAGATAGGAATTACACACCGCCTACATCAAATTGCCGATTGATTTGACGATAATATATTTTTTTAATTCGCATTTTTGATTTTATTTGCGTTTGCTGTCTCAGTTTGTTTTATTATTTTCAGAACCAGCCAAGCGTGTCGAATAATGATATGTTAGGAATTTTTGGAATTCAATATTTTTAATACTCTTTGATTCCATTTACGAATGTTCTGAAATGTACCACATTCTTAATAAATTCGAATAAAAGGTGTTTCAAAAGTGATACCCCATCTTTAAAAATTAATATCTTAAAAGCCATTAAAAAAAGGGGATGAAACAACTTGTTCATTTATTGAATATTCAAAAATTTCCTGAAAATTAAAAAAAGGAATTATTTTAATCTATTACCGATATGTGACGCTGCAGTCGATTTTGAAAGTATTGAATTGAATAAGTTATACTTGATTTTTTTAGCAACAAACATTGAGACATTGTTTCAACTGAACAATTCAAAACAAAATATAATGCCTTCCGGGAGATCTATAAAGAGGAAACTGAAAAGCATTTACGTCTTGTATGGAAAGAAATATGGAAAACTTCCATCAAGCAGGACAGTAATGAAAAGAGATCATAACAAAATTCATGTCATCAAATAAATCACTGAGCACAATTTATTATTGTTAGGGGACGCTATAGTCGCTTTGTAAAATTCAATTAGTGCTGCATGGAAATATCCTAAAACATGGGCAACTCATTATTAGATTAGCCATAATATAAGGAGGAACACCTTCCAGGAAGTTTGTCAAGAAGAAACTGAAATATTTTCATTTTGAATGGAAGAAAATAGGGAACATTCCAAGCAACACAATAATCTGAACAAGACTATTGAAATTCACAAATTCAAGTAAAAAAATACTTTTCAGTGTCCTTTTAAAAGACCTCACGGAAGGCATTTCTTATTATAATTTGGATAACCCAAAAATAAACTGCCCATGTTTTACGATGTTTCCGTGCAGTATAGTCTGTTGGTCTTGTAGCAGTTGATTAGACATCGCATAAAACAAATCAAGTTCAATACTTTTTCAAAGCAACTCCTAACAATAATAAATTGATTTATTTGATTACATGAATGTTATTACGATCGCGTTCGAATTAATGTGTTACTTGATGGTTGTTTTCCATATTACTTTCCATTCAAAACGAAAATGTGCTCCAGTTTCCCTTTGAAAGACCTCCGGCGTTCCTCCTTATAATACGGATAACCCAATAATTAGTTGCCCATATTTGATGTTTCAATACAGTATAGTCCTCTTGTAGCTGTTGATAAAAATCACATACAACTAATTTAGTTCAAAACTTTCAGTTCAAAGCGACTATAGCGCCCTCTAACAGTAATAAATTAAAGTTAGAAATTTTTTTATCTGGATTTAGTTAATATTTCTTTCTGATTACTGTTTTCGTTTGATGGGAGTTTTCCAAATTCCTTTCTATTCAAGACGAAAATGAGTGTAACTTTTCCCTTGAAAGACCTCCTGGAAAGCGTTTCTCATTAAATTTGGGTATCTCTGAGTTGTCTAAATGTTACATTGTCGCAATGAAGTGTAGCCCCCGTGTTAAAAGAAAATCCCAAATACATTTTATATAATACAGTACTTTCAGAAACAACTCAGGCCAGAGATTTTATGGTGTAATAGATATACGGTGGCAATACTGCACCGGAATATCGTTAAATCGGTACCTATTTGAAAGTGGTGCCGTCCGGGATGTCTTTCAAGGAAAACTATCCAATTTTTGTCTTAGTCTCTACAGTTAGAAAACTCAGATAACTCCATCAAAACTCAGATAACTCCATCAATTAACACAACATTATCAGTCACAATCACTGTTATATCTACCCATTTTAAAGAAAGCCTGAAGAGCGTCGGCGAAGTTCGATTGCGAGACCTTTTGCATGCTGTTCAAGCATTCTGCCTTTGAACAACTTATTTAATTGTAGTAAGTTAAGTTTCTACATGTATTTATAATAATGTTTTCATATTTTGTAAGAAATCTATTTTATTACAGGAACGAAGATTATTTACTAAACATTATCATTAAAATTCAAAATTATTTGAATTTCCAAATATAAATTATTTCTTATGAAAAGTTAGGGTTTCCAAATGTAAATATGCTTACATCCAATGCAAGCATTATCTATTGTAAATATTTTCAAATCAAATATTATCCAAAAGGTGAATAAAAAGAAGAAAAGTTAAATTCAAACTTAAATTATTATTATTATTTTTTGCTATCTCACCTACCACGCTAACTTATGAAAATATATAGGAAGTACGATGGCTTCTGAACAACCTGTATATGTAATTGAATCCCAAAATTTACAATGAAGTTTTTTATTCTTCTCAATATAAATCATTTATTCACTTTATTTATCTTAGTAATATTAAGTATAGGATATTTCATTAATTATGCTTAGAAATCATACCTCTAAATTCATTTAAGAAGAAATCAAAAAGTTTAAAAAATAAAATTTACATGTGATTTGGTATCTATAACACCCAAATGACATTGATTAAGCCGAAAAGAAAAATATTCTGGAAAAGGAAGTAGATCGAGAGCAGCAAGAAATTAGAAAAATTTATTCAATGCATTTTTATTAAGCATAATAAAGTAATACTTCATTGGTCCAAAATTTAATTCAATGGAAGCAAAATTTTAAAAATACAATTTTTTTTATGAACATCTAGTTGAATATCCAAATATGTAAAAAATATATAATATGAAATATAATTTGTAATATAATTAAATATATGGATAGTTTTCTTTTAATCAATGATTCGAAAGAAATTGCAATGAAAATTATATTAATAATATTAATTATTCTATTGTATATCAAAATGTTCTTAAGAGTTATAGATAATTTTAAGTATAATCTATACATATTTTAATAAAATTCTTGACTGACTGAATACCTGACTCACTCATCACGAAATCTCACTTTTTCCACTAAGCTAGAGATCTGAAATTTGCATGGGTGTTTCTTATGAGTTTATTATAAAAAGTAGAAAACCTCTTAGATTACAATGAAAAATTACGGAGGTAAAATAAAAAGAAAGGAAATGCTTATAAATTGACATCTACTGATCCAGTTTAAGATAAGTGTTTTATAAAGGTGTTTTGGTTATTATTGGAAGCACAATTTCATTCTGATAATTTATAATTGAGGGGTTTACACAGGAATAAAAAAGTAAAACGGAAGAGAAGATATGCTCCCAACTATAGATCCACTAAACAAATTTGAACTTTCTTTTCCCTGACTAATACAGATTATCATTTTTTTCTAAAAAGCTCAGGTACAATTCCTTCCAAAAAACTAATTAAATGTCTAGTTTAGAACTAAATACTTTGTTTAATATCTTGAAATTATGTATCATCCACTATGTTTCGATTAACATACATGGAGAATTCCTTCGCCTTTTAGCTACGCAATGATAATCAATAAATATAATAATTGAATAAAATTAAATTTATAAATAAAATTAATTAAAATCGTTATTATTTAATGCAGAAATTCATTTTATTTGTAAGAAATTCTGATTTTTTTATCCAGCACATTCTCTTAAAGTATAAAGTCTTCTGTAAAGAATAGCATGCCATTTAAAGTAGCTCAAATCAAAGACTAATAGTCATGGATGCTTGAAGATGAACCTAAGTCTTTGAAATTCTATTCTTTAAGAAATAAAATGAGGCTACCATTCTTAGAACCTTAGTAATTGCATGTAGCTGAGAAAATGACCTTTAAAAATGTCAGCTCTTTCAAAAACATCTGGAGAAGTTAATGAAAGAGAGTAACTTCTTCCAAGCAATTTTTAGCCTAGATATCAATCCCCTTGAGCTTTGAATAAAAGAATAGGTGTTTAAGAGAAATATAGACGTTTTAAGCAAGTTTCTAAGATTTAAGTCCAGGAATGAAAATTTCATACAATAAAAAACTTAAATTGAAAACAGCTTACATTATAGTTTTAATCAATTAAATAATTGTTTTCTCGTGAAACAATTACTTTAAAATCTGTTTTGACTTTTAGTTTTGTGAGATATCACAACTTATTCATCAAATAGGCAGTGTATTTGGTTATTTTTAGTCAATATAAAGATTCAAAATTCAATTTCAAATTTTTCGATTTTCTATTTTTCGACGTTTGTTTAAAACACAAAAATGAATTTTTCCTATACTCTGTCCTGTCCATATTACCAAAACAAAAGTATTTCCTTATAGACCAAACAATTTATCAAAATCAAATATGCATTAGTAATTGTATTATAGCAAAAAAAGGAAGAAAAGTATATTGAAAGAATTTCAACGGACTCATTCTTCGTAGTATTGTTAAAATCTATAACCACTACTACTGAATTACAAGAAGTTAAACAAACATGTGAATCTTGATGATTTGAAAATAAACAACTCGATACCATAATGAACCCGATAAAAATAACTAAATATTAAATTGTGAGGCTTTACTTGAATGGAAATGAATGGTAGAATAGAATGTTTGAAAAATTCTTCTTGAATAGATTAGGATTTCTGTTTATATAGATTAGTAAAAGTTGTGAATTATAAATTGCTGACTCATTTTACTTCAATAATAAAACTCGTCTGTAGTATTTTTTAACATGAAGAATTGATAGAAATATTTTTATTGCCAAGTTCTTAGCATTTATTGACATATAAAGATGAAAAGTCAATTACTGGTTCTGAAAAAGAAAAAGAAAAAGAAAAAAAAAAAAAAAAAAAAAAACAGTAAATAAAAATTAGGTGCATTAAACTTATTTTTCAATAAATTCTCGATGAATATTTATATCTTAGGAAAGGAAGTTTTTTTGCTACCTTTCAAAATTTCTTTGCAAGATAAAAACATTAACTTTTGACAAAATAAAGATTTTGAATGACTGAAGAAGTGCCAGAATGTTAAACAAATATGCTAAAATGCATTTCCTTAGTATTTCCTTTAAGAGCATTAATAAAAATCCCATGTCCTGTCTGTGAAGGGCAGCCAAGTAACAAAAGTGCAAAAAAATTTAAAAAATAAACATTGTCCATCACATTGCACATATTTTTAAATGTGTGAGGAGTGTATTTGTCTGTATGTTTTCAATCAAATGTCATGAGTTGTCCACTGGCATTTTTTAATTTGTACATTAAGTTTCTTTTTCGGAATGGAAAATCCTACACATCCTTCAAGAAAGCATTACGAAGAGAAAAATTACAAACATGAGAGGTAGGAATTTCCCATGGAGTTCTGACCACTGAGAACCAGATATGTCATGTACCAGGACTAAACATAACGTACTCTTTAATTACAAATCGGGGTTTGTGGGTGTGGAAATTCAAGCTTTAAAAATGTGGATTTCTCAGAAGGAGATATTATCATTAACCACTGATATTTAACTACAACTTATGGATAGTACATGAACAGTTATTAACTTGAAACCTAAAAGTCTTAACAATAGAGATCTATATTAGCAACTCTCCCCCTCCCCCTTTCCTAAATAATTAGAATGTATATTACGTAGCATAGAAGAGGATGTATTCAATTGGCTTCATGCAATGAATGAAGATAGTAGACATGAAATAACTGGTGTTCCAGCATTTACTCTACATGGCCTACATTTGATTCTGGTGATGTTCCTTGACCAGAAGCTTCCTTTTAGCGCCAATAGCTGTTCCATTGTTCTCTGAAAACCACAATAGATGCTTACTTGACGCCTGACGCTCCGAAAACCCCAATATCATCTCCTACGCCCACTCCAAATCATTAAGAGTAAATGTCAATAATTTCTACATTTTTTCCTCAGCCAGTACTGGGATTTTAATATCTTAACATGCTAAACTTATCGTCATTAGATTCCAGTGCTTGATTTTATAACTGTCAGTTTGTTAAGGATTATTCTAATGTTGTAATTTAGTAACTATAAAAATAAAGTTTTTTCTGATATTTTAGAATGCTGATCTATTTCGAGTCATTTAAATTATTAGAATGCTATAATTTATTATAACACAACTCTTCTTAATACTTAAATTGACAAGTATAACACTTTGTTTCTAAGAATCATACTAGAACCTCATTGTATCAAGTACTCACTCATAAAATACTAACCATTTTTAAAATACATACCAACCTTCAGATGACCGGAAACCAAAACTTTTAAGAAATATTTTCTTAAAAAACATTTACACACGGAAATTCAAAACTTCAACTTTTCATGATCGAATTCTTAAAATTGAAAAACACCAATGAAAGGTTTACAAAGTGGGAAAAAACATGCGATTAGAAGAATGTTTACATAATAAAAACCACTTAAAATCTTTATATGATTAACGTTATTAAAATTAAAACAACCTAAAATGTATAAGAAACAAAGAAAAGTATTTCAGCCCCAACGTTCAAGAACACCAATTGTCTGCAATATGCTGGAAAAAAATCTATGCAAATTGATTTCAAATATTTCAATTTATTTTCTCATGTCACAAACTTTTTTCAAGTTTGAATACCAGAAATTCCAATTCCCACATGATCCAAAATCAAATAGAATAACTTCAGGTTCTTCATAAAGTATAAGACACAGAAAAGGCAATAAAAATACTTCACAGGTGAAGCCTTAGGCTACCCAGTGAAGATTCATGGAACAAGTGAACTGTTTTGCTAGTAACTTCAAAAGGATATGGATGAATTGGGAAGAACACCAGCAGAATTCGCTTCCCAATATTCAATCTCGGCTACCAGGCTGTGTTTGAACAGATCTTCAAAGATAGGGGAATAAAAGACCTGTGGCTCTTGTGAGTGAGTTTTGAATGAAGTGCCAGGAGAATGTATTATGTAAATATACGGGGGTGGTAGAAAACAAACTATAAGTAAACGAAAAAGTTAGCTTTTCTGAGAGGAGCATCCAATATAAAGCCTAAGGATGTATTTTCACTGAGTTACTTTTCAATCTCTATTTTTGATATATTTTATGCTTTTTGTACTTACAAAAATGATGAACATAAGATATGCATATAAAATTTAGATTTCTATCTAAAAAATAAAATGAGACACGCTCATTATTAGATGAAGTATCAATTAAATCCACAATGAGACTTTGGAACTGATGCTTGTGATAATAATAATAACAACTTTTTATTTTAAAACATAACTTGATTTTAAAATGTATTCGTATTTAGTATTTAGTAATTATATTAAAGTTGAAAGAAATTACTTAATTTAAAACTCTTGATTCTATATAAAATCAGTGATATCGTGTTTTTTTTTTTTTTTTTTTTTTTTTAACTTGTTTATCCATTTTACTGTAGAATTTATCGAAAAAAGCAATATATACTTTAAAAGCTTATTCAAGAATTATTGAAGTTTGTACTACACTGAATATAGTGCATCGTATCCATAAGGAAATTTATACTATAAGTATCAAAGAATGCTCTTTATGACTTTTCATACAGTAAAGCAAAATTCTAACTTTCCATTAAAACACCAGAATGCAAACTCTGTTCTCAAAGATAAGTAGACACAAAAAAAAAGTTCTAACATACGTTTTTTTTTTTTGTTTTTGTTTTTAGTTCCATTGAAAACTGAATTGCATAGCGAATGCCTTTGAAAATATTTACTGGAAGTGTTTCCTTTTTAAATGTGGACTACTCTTGTTATTTTGGATGATGTAATCAATACTTTGGTACAGTACGGCCCTGTTATAACTTTACACCATTGCTAAATAAAATACATTCGTATCAGTTAGATTTTGCTTAAAAGATTGAAACAGTTAATACCTATATAATTGATTTTACTTAGTTTCTGTAAACTTGCAGTGCTTCCTAAGCAATTCACTCCGAAAACATCCTATGAAAGTCAATAAATAACCAAATACATTCAGGGTAAACAAGATCGTTAATTCTAGTCTCTAGTTAAGTAGCAATTGGTATTCACTACCTCACATACAATGTTCTACTTGCTGTCTTCAAACGTACTGCGGTCTGGATGAACGACGGAAATTTGGTGTTCCATAAACTTTATGGCAGTCATCAATTCCCTCCGATTTCTGTTTCCTAAAATTTTGCGGGCGTGTCCCTTCTTTGGATGCTATTTTTATCATCAGACATTCCTCCAGAACAGAAGAGATCGTAAAACCCCCCGGCGTCATCTGGCTTCATTGAATGCACTGGAATTCTCTAGATCAAAGGCTTCAGACATGTATGCAGAAAATTTCATATGTGAAAATGTATTAATATTATGATTCATAATTTAATTAGAGTAATAACTTTAGAGACTATTCTGGATTTAGATAGAGAAATTAAACAACCAGTATTTCGAGTTCATAGAAATACTTTGTGTAAACCTTTCATTCTTATTTAACAAACATTGAAAGCATTTTTAAATTCTTATTGAATTGAGTTTTTATCAATTTCAAAAGATGTCAAACATTTCATTACCATCAAAATTATAAATATGATATATTTTGACGTTGTGATAATTCATTTGAACGATTTTTATGTAAAACGGTCTTCTTTTTTTAATTATAATTTATTATATGGATAAGTTGAAATAAATTGTTTGGAGTATATTGTATTTTCGTACATCTCATATAGCCAAGATGCTGAAAATATATAGACGTTTTCCAATTATCAAAAATAGGTAAAATAGGACTCAGGATATTCAAACTGAAATGATAGAAAAGCAGTAAAAAGTTCTAAATGTAAAAAAATTCTTAGTCTCTTTCTCTTTTATCAAGAATATTGAATGTTGATATAAATGTTTCTTGAGTAAACTAAAATCCCTTGATTTATGATTCTTTATGAGTTCTATTGGACAAATTCGACATTTTACTTTTAGAGCTCTTTTTAAGTTATGGTTAATTCTTAATATATTAAATTTTGTGTCGATTTATCTCTTAAAACTGCTTCATAAATGGTTAATTAAATTTAGATTAAGATGAGAAAAGTTGTCTAACGTGCACAGAAAAATGCTCATATTTTTCAGCGTTTTTCCAAAGCAACAGTGGAATAAAATATTCCATAAAGATCAATAAACAGGAATTTCAAACCAAAACAGCCATAAGAAGCTTAATTACAGTAACAATTTCTAGTTTAATTATCTTACTGAGAGCTCAATTCCTTAAGCCAAGATATTGCATCCAAAGATCAAAACATTTTTTAGCTTCAAATTGTTCTCTTTAATTGGTATGATTCAACCCGAACAGTGTTGCGAATTTGATATGTACTTGAGAGGAGTACATTTTGTGACTCAATTTGGGTCTGACACAAAAGGTCAAGGGGATCAACTCAAGACTTACAACCTGGATGGGATTTCTTAAAGATGGCCATAAGGTGATTTCTCGAGGGAGGTCCTTTAAGTGTAATTGGAGAGGCCTGAGAGAAAGAAAGTAAGGGACATATATCTTCACGAAGGTCAAAAACGGAAGATGAAGCTCTGATGGCATTATTATTGATATTGACTTGTAATTATTCTACTGTACTCACGGCATATTGGTAAAAAAAAAAAAAAAAAAATTGGCATACCTAAAATGGAAAATTCCCAGAGGAGATTTATGAGCATATACCGAGGAGGCTGGTAAGAATGCATCTGGAAAATGGCAGCCTGAGATTCAGCCTAGGGTTACGCGTAAAATTTACAGAAACTGTCTAAAAAATCTCTGAAGCTTCCGATAGAATCCTGCCTGTTGACGTTGATCCTTCAAGACCAATCGAGCTTGTTGCCATCCGCAGTAATTCAAACACTCCTTTTCTAATTCACTACATCGTATTCTTCCCTAAATTGATACACGGTAAAATCAAAGCTTTTATGTAACTAATGAAATGTGTAGTAAATCTATTTTGCACCTTTAATATTCTCTTCATTCATCATTATTTTTAAGAACCAGAGAACCATCACAAATTTTGGCCATTTTTAATATTTCAGAGTAAGTACCACTCCATTTTTATGTAATTAATGAAATGTGTAATAAAATGTATTTTGCACCTTTAATATTCTCTTCATTGATGGCTCAATTGCTAAGGACCCTCAAAAATTTTGAACATATGTAATATGTCAGAGTAAGTTTCACTTCACGATAACTATTGCTTTGATGAAACGATTAAAAATTTTAACATCATGTTAATTCTTCTGGTCTAAACTTCATTCACTACGAGTAGAACTCTTTGAGAAAATGCTTGGAGAAGGTGCTTTGTGACACATTTAAATGAATTAGAAACAACTATCCTTCACTTGCAAACAGCTATACGGGTGAAATGCCAATTTGTTCTCCAAAACTCATACAACACCTCGTGTTAAAAACTATAATCCACAACAAAGTGAATACTTGTATTAGGCGAGATTGTATCTCCTATAAAAGGTCCTCTTTGAGTTGTGTAATTTTTTATTTGATGTGTTTTAACTGCACGCTAATGCTTTTTTGCTACTCTTTTACGTTTACCCACATTATACTCTCTGTATATCATTTTCATGACTGTGTTGTTTTATTTATAGTTGTGTTACAAAACGCTTTTCTTTGATAAATGTTTCATGTGTCTAAACTGCTTTACTGAGAAGTTATTCACGAAAAAAATTATATTTACTTTAGTTTGTCAAATAGTATATGTACAAGAAATAAGAGCAAGTACTATTCGAATTTGTTTTTAAGCATTAACTTATTTTCTAGTATGTAGTTCGTCTTCATTATTATTTTAAGTCTGGACTTTTTTTATCATCGTCATCAATCAAACTTTTCAGTTAAATTACTTACATGTAAAATCAATAGTCTATATAAGTATGTTAGCAAAAAACTAAATAAAAAGAGTAAATATCTTTAAATGGATTTTTCTTCCCGAATTATGATGATATTAAAATTCAAGATGTTACGAATAATTTTCTATCAGCCTAAATGTAATTGAAATTATCTTTTGAGTAGAATTTATCAATGAGCAGATTTTAACAATTAAAATATTCAATGCAAAAAGTAATAAGTTTTACATAAAGTATAACATGATATAAACATTATATACATCAGGAAAAGGATGTATACTTTCGGATATTGTTTATATGGTATGTATGTTGTATTTATATATTCAAGATATATATTCTTAAAAATGAATTCTTCCTTGAATGATTGAATTACCTAAAGAACTAAAAAAAAATACTATAATAATACATTAACTTTAGGAAGGATTTATAACTAATAATAAATAGAACAACTGGTAATATAAGTAATTAGGTTTTAGAATAAAACAATATAATGTTGATATTTTTTTTCCTTCACAAATATACACTCTTGCAACAAGAAAATTATATTTGGATTTTTCCAAGATTGGATAAAAAGATTGGATTATACAGAGAATGGACAAAACTTGCATTCTTAAAGCACTCAACTCTTGCACGTTTGAGTAAATTTTAAGGCGAACCTGTAAAGCAATTTAATGGAACCTACTTCACGAAAACTCAATTTTAGTCCAGCATTTTACCCTCGGGTTTGTTTAATCAAGTATAGGAGGACCTCACTAACGTTCGATACCCTTCTTAGTTTGCTACACTTCAGATATTTCTCTTTACTTTTCGTTCTATGCAGATTAGAATGCAAATTAGAGAGGTGTAAGTGACGAATATTTTGATTAAACTTAGATATTTTTTATTATCAAGAACAACTTCAAATTACTTCACAAATGAAACAATGCTTATCGCTGACACGCTTGTTTGTTCATTTTGATTTGAGAGAAGATATTCAAAGTTTATTCTACTCAATATTGCATTATGTGACAAAATTGAACTAATAAAAAAAATTATAACTTTCACCTACTATTTACAACAAATTAACATTTACTGGTGTCTTAAGCTAAATTTTATTACGAATAACTTTAGAAAAATTTCACTTTATCCATCTTTTTGCTAATATACAAAGTATACAATTCGTCAAAAATATTTTTACTATTTTTATCATATCAAATATAAAGTTATACATTAAGGAACCATTAAGTAGAAACTTCCGAATGTATAACTCTCATTTAAATTAAAAAGGCTTAAATCTTTCAAATTAAACTAACGTAACATTTATGCAAGGAAATAATTAAATATAATTCATTTTACGAAAACCATTCTTTAATGTTATCTTTTAATTTATAATATTAAATTCTATAAAAATAAAAAAATAAAACACTAAAAATCTGGTCTATATTTTCTTCGACGTGACGTATAAAGTCCTTTAAGCACGGTTTTTGTTTACGTTTGTAAGCCTAATAAGATACGTTGATTTCAAAAATCTCGATGGCGTTCGCTTGACCATTACTTGAGATTTGAAACTTTTATGAGTATGAAATAAATTAGATTTGTTTAAAATATGGTGTTATTTCCTTATGCCTAGAGAAGCACTTTCAAAATTTCAAAAAGGTGTTGTACGGCTTGGAAGAAGATAAATTATGATTTCTTCAGCTTTTATGGGGCTTATGATGAACGATAACTATTAACATAGAATCAGAGTAAACTTCCGAAGAAAGATGTTAAGTCTTCATTTTAATTTTTATCAACTATTGACAAATAATAATTGTATTTCCATTTATTCAGTAATTAATAAATTATTCTATTTTTTAATTAATTCAAATGTGTTTGGAATCTACATTTTACTAGTCAGGAAAAAAGATAGGCTTATATCTATCCTCTACCTGACTGGTAAAATGTATATTATTTAAACCTCTCTAAACTGACTGCCATAAAAAAAATGACACTTTTTCTACAGTTTCAGCTTCAATACTGGAATATCAACTTATTCCCAGCCTATGCTCTCTCTCTCTCTCTCTCTCTCTTGTATTATTTGCTGTAAATAACATCACAAATTTCCTTTTTTGTCATCTTTTTCGTGAATCTTCCCCATTTGGCAGCAGGATTAATTTGAACAAAACTTCATAAAATTACAAAGAAATTAATATAAATAAAGCATTTTTATTAATTAGATATTTTTTAATTGGCAAACTGGTTTGTAATTTTTGAACACACGTTTTATTTTATTGGTAAAACTGTCCATTTGTTTACAAATATTGAAACAGTATGTACACAATCCAGTGAATTTGTATCACTCCAAAACTTTTTCTGTAAGTACTAACATGTACCTATCGACTTAAATTACACAATTTTTAGATAAATACAACCATCTAGAACAGCAAGCAATACTTGTTTTTTCTTTTTATAAAACATTTCATTTTACGAATTTGCATGGTTTGCCTTGTCTTGATTTTGAAATTTGAGATATGAATCGGAACACCAAAAATGACTTTAAAAAGCGGGTTCTGGCACGATTATGTTTCTCACAAGATTCAACGACTGGAGCAGAGTCTTAATACTACCTCGATAACAGTGATCAAGAGTTCAGGCTTGAATCAATGTCAAAAGAGGAGCCTTTTTTCGACTGACCAAAATATAAAGGTATTTCTCCAGATGATTTTTTTATCTTAAAGATATGTGAAAAAAACGCAAATTATGGCTACGTAGGTAGGTACTTGGTGATCATTAAGCGTCACATTCCACCCGACGTTCGAAAAAATTTCCTGGACAATTGGTCGGATTTGGTCAACCCTATTGAACTTGCGAATAAGTTGGACTCTTCCGACGAGGTTCGAAGCGTAAGGCAAAAGGCTACATCTCAAGAGACCAGGCGGAATGCATATCCGAGGGATCGTCAACGTGACGACTATAACTGAAATTCTAAACCTGGTCCACAGAAAATGAAAGCATTTCCCTCAAATCCTAGAAATGAAACTGGAAATGGGGAAAGACCAACTGTCAGTTATTATGTTTGTGGTAAAATTGGAGTGATTAAAACTAAATGTCCCACCTGTTCACCTGGAAGAGATGAGAAGTCCATGTCCAAGCGTACACCGTTCCTGTGAACATTAGCATTGAAGAGAATTCCATTACATTGGATATTCTGGCTCTGACAAGAGCAAAAGGGAATCGTACCTTGCTAGGGATAGACTTCCTGGAAAAGACTGGTATCGTACTCAACATGAAGAATAAAAATTGGCACTTCTGTAGGAACCCAAAGTGGAAGATTCACTTCCAAGAAGATATTCTAGCTAGCCTCTTACATCCGGTTGAAACTGTTCCAGAACTAGACGATTCACAACCAGATCTTCCTGAACCAGGTGTGCTGCCTGAAGACATTGAAGTATCCCAGTTTGATGAGGTTGTGCAACCAATCAACTGTAGACTTTGAAAAAGGGAGGAGAAGACTTACCCAATATGCAGCGAACCCATTTAAACCATTTGGTAATGAAATTCCAGGATATCTTCAATCCAGGTGAAGCACCAAATCTGAAGCATCACGTCGACACAGGAAATCCACCCTCGGTGGCAACTAGACCGTATCGCATGTCACCTGCACGCCAGCAGGTGCTCAAGAAGGAATTGTACTCTATCCATACCTCTGGAGTAATAGAAGAGTGTGACTCACCCTATGCAGCACCAGTTGCGTTGATCCCTAATCCGAATGTAGAATTCCGGCTTTGCGTGGACTACAGTATAAATTCAGTCACGAAATCTGATTTTTACCCATTACCTAGGATGGATAATCAGTTGCATAAAGCCTCAGAGACTAACTTTATGTCCACCATCGATCTAAAAAAGGTTACCATCAAGTCAAGGTGTATCCACCGGACCAGATAAGACTGCTTTCGTTTGTAGCTTTGGAGTTTATCGCTTCACTCGAATGAGTTTCGGATTGAAGACAGCTCTAACAACTTTCCAAAGACTGATAGACACTTTTAGAAATGGGCTAAAGGTCAATACATTAGCCTATTTGGATGACATAATTGTCATGTATCCAATATTTGAAAAACATCTTGAAGATTTGAGCCTAGTCTTCAAAAGACTTCGACATTCAAGTTACAAGCAAATCATGAGAAGCATCACTTCGTTTGTCAGAAGGTCAAATACCTTGTACACTTCATCACAAATTCCGGTATTGAAGATGACCCTGCCAAGGTGGCAGCCATTATGGATATTCCTCCTCCGAAGAATATAAAGCAGCTTCAATCGTATCTACAGACTTGCAGCTGGTATAAACGCTGCATGGCTAACTTTGCTGGAATCGCAAAACCACTGAGAAATCTCACAAGAAAACGAACTGCTTGCACCTGGAGTTCGGAAGAACAGAACAGCTTTGATGCCTTGAAGAAAAGCCTGATTTCACCACCAGTCCTCAGACAACTCGACGAGAGCATACAGTTCCTTCTAAGAACTGATATATCGGCCTACGCTTTGGGAGCTGTCCTTAGTCAGCGGGAAGGTTCGGAAGAACACTCAATAGAGTATGCCAGTCGTCTTCTTATTCCAGCAGAGAGAAAGTGCTCCAGAACTGAATGGGAAGCTCTAGCCGTCGTCTGGGCATTGAAGAAATTTAGAGCATATATCGAAGGTTCTAAAATCCGGGTCATTTCGGATCATCAATCGCTGAAATAGCTGTTGAGTTTGAAAATACCTACAGGACGTCTGGCTCGATGGGCTCTACAAATACAATCATTCAACTTAAATCTTGAATACGTGCCTAGAAAAGCGATTGTAGTTGTGGATATGTTATCCCGACCTCAGTGTACCCACAGTGAATTAGATTACGTGCCCTGTGCTGTTATGGTGGATCTCCCCACTAGGTAATCTAGGGACATCAGGGAAGAACGACTCAAAGATAAAAATTTGAAGACAATTATTGAGACTTTTGAACTAAGTACCAAGAACGAGACTTTCCTCAATTGGACGAATCGTGGTTATCTCATGACCCAAAGATTACTCTACAGATACTCACCAGATTCTGACTCGGAAGAAGCACAGTTGGTAGTCCCCAAACAAGAATGGAACACAATTCTAAAAGAACATTATGATGCCCCGACTGCCGGACTCTATGGTGAAGAAGGGACATTTAAAAGAATCTCCAAAAGATATTATTGGTCAGGAATGAGATCTTTCATCTCTGACTATGTCAAGAAATGTTCCGATTGCAGTTGATATAAAGCTGAAAATCAGAAGTCGGCTGGACTTTTAAGAACCCCAGTTTATCCAGCTCTGTCCAAAACACCAGATGGGAAGAAATGAATATTCATCGTGGATTATACATCGACGAAATGGGTGGAACTCTTCACATTACAAGATGCCACAGCCATAAAGTTTGTCATAACCTTGCTGGTTAAGAGGTGATTTTGAGATATGGGCTACATATATGTCTCATCTCTGACAATGGCTCTCAGTTCGTCAGTGCGGTGATGCAGCAGATCTGTAATCTTCTGTGAATTGCCCAGATTCTTACTCAGATTTATTGTTAAAGGCAAACCTAATTAAGAGGAAAAACAAGGACCTAAAACCTTGTATTGCTATCCTAGTTGGAAACCGCCCTCACACACCGAAAAACTGCCATTGATTAGTTTTTCCATGAATTATGCTCAATGCACCTCAATGGGATATTCTGCTGCCTTCCTGCAATTTGGTAGGGAAATGCGCACACCAAACGACGTGAATCATGACTTAAGAAGTGTAATCCACAACGACAATTTCGTGGCAAAAATCACACCATACTTGAGTAGGTTTGCAAATCTGAGTCGGGAGATACGGAACCGACTAGAGGAAAAACAAGATCTGCGAAAAGAGTATGCAGACAAAAAGTGCAGAAACGCAGTACTACAGTACGCACCTGGCTATAAAGTTTGGGTCACCACTCCTCCTCCAAGCAGCAAAGCTAAGAAGAAATCTGCAAAATTCACACCACGACGTAATGGACCATATATAGAGAAAACTCAAAGCTCGTTAACCAGCTATGAAGTGGTAAATACAAATAATCCAGCCGTGCCATTGGAGTGTATCACACTTCAGCTCTACGCCCTTGCCTTGATTCTCACGACAACAGTAGTCCTGTAAACCCTCTACGCAAGAGAGGTCGTCCCAAAAAGAACTGCAAAAGACACTCTTGCTGGATCCTTCCCGGGAAGGCGTCGAATCCAGAGGGGGATATTGAAACGCCGGATTATTTTGCGAGCATAGTTTTATTTCCTGCTCTCTCGTGAACTGCGATTTATTCAAACCAATTCATCCACGAAACAGTTGTATTTTTCCCTTTTTGAAGTTAGTTGGGTTCTTAACGCGGCGAAGAAAGCTTGTAGATATTAAACGATTAGTTCTTCCGTATCCTCTCGTTTATGTTTCACTTTAGTTAAGTAACCTGACTATAAGTTCTTCTGATTTCACTGATGATGCAAGTTCTACAGTAGCTGATATAAGTGATCCTTTTGAAAAGGAGGATTTTTGTTTAACGAGATTATAAGTCGGGGAAAAAAAAAAAAAAAAAAGGAATAATATGGAGGAATTAAAGAGAAACAATATGGTGGTAATTACTTTAAAAAATTTGGACTTTCAAATAAGTTTCATTATGATAAATATGTTATTTATGTAATTGAGAATAAATATATTGTGTTCAAATCGTCGAAACCAAAATTTAATGGTGCTTCAAAGCGAAAATGTATGCACCTCACTTTTGGAATCAGGTTGTTAAATTATAATTTGAATAATATATTAAAATACTTGTGATTCGCTAATAATTTGACACATTGCAATTTAACACTTTGACTGCCACGGAATTTGGCCCGATTGCGATCTAAAGAGTCAATTTGATTTAGCCTTTAACTGCTGTATGCGGTGTGACAGACCGCTATTCATTTTTAGTGAAATGCTCCCGCCCACTAAAATATTTCAACTTTGACATTTTATAGTAATTTTTCCGATACTTTGTTTCTTAAATTTTAAATTGATCTTCACTAATTTCTTTGGCACAGTATGAATCGAGTGTTTCCCTTGCGCCGAAATTATCAAAGTACCCAACCACTGTACTCGTCGACGTGTTGATTGGAGAAGAGATTGAACCAGTGATGTGAGTTGAATGCAACTCATATGGCAGTCCACATGTTAAATAGTTACTATATGATAACCTATGACTGAAAAATCAATTACCTGATATCGGTTATTTTATAAAATGTATCTGTGTATGTTAGTTTTCTATTAATTGTGGAGTGAAACCTAAGTTAAAGGGAACGACCCAGCTACTGGCCCTAAGTACAACGAGGTCTTGGACCTAGGGCCATTTGTGAAGTTTCTTTAAAAACCTTCTATTTCACAGAATTTATTATATTAAGCATTAATACTAATCCCAATTGGAAGTAATTAGTTTAACGATGTGTGCATATCAGTTTCCCAATTTTAAAAGGATCAGTGGCTCTGGTTTAGTGCTTTGAAAATAGATGGCCCTAGGTACACTGGTCTCCTCTACTTATAAGTAATTGAAATTAAACTGCAGAATAACGTTTAGTAGAAGCTTTTATTAAATGGACAACAAGTAATTAAAGTTGAACTACACACCATACATACTAAAAATGCATATTTCACCAATCTCTCTATGTATAAGGCAAAGCTCTCACTCCCTATTTGACTCGTTTATCACTAATTCTCCCACTTTCCATATGGTCACACCTCTAAAAATTGGTATAAATGTCAACAAAGACAAACATAGAAAAATCAAGCTATTCCGATATCGATTAACCCACATTAAGGGGTGGAAAAGGTGTTAAACGTTCCGAACGAGGGATATTCGAATGTTTCACTTCCCACATGGTCACAACTCTGATATTTTGTACAAATCTCAACAATGACAAACATAGAAAAAGAAAGCTATTCCGATCTCGATTAACTAACTTTTAGGGGTCGAAAAGAGGTTAAACGTTCCAAAAGAGTGATATTCGAATGTCCCACTTCCAATACAGTCACAATTCTGATATTTGGTGCAAATGTTAAGAAGGGCAAATTTAGAAAAAATAAATTATTTCAATATCGATTAATGAATTTGAAGGGATGAAAAGTTGACGCAACATTAAAACTATACGAGGAGTATTTTAATGTCTCACTTCCAATACAGTTACAACTTTGAAATTTAGAACTAAGAGCAAACATTAACACAATAAATTATTGCAATCTCGATTAAATAATTAAAAAGTGTCAAAAGAGGGTTAAACATTCTAAGCGAGGATTATTCAAATGTCTCATTTCCAATATATTCACAATTATAAATTTTGGAAAAAATTTCAACAAGGGAAAGCATAGATAAAGTAAGGTATACCTACTATGATAAATTAATTTGTTGTGATCAAACGTCTGAAATGTGGAAAACATGAATGTCTTTTAATTGCTAAAATGCAGTTGGTAAAATTTTGTAGCGAAGCAAAGGTATTTATCTAGTTACTTATAAGACAATTGGTCATACATATTACTATAATCATATTGAAAAATATATAATAACAAAAATGACTTTATGAACCGAATATTTAAAATAATGTCATGACAAAGTTTTTGGTCTACTGTTTCAATCACTTGAAATTAGGAAATAATTTTTATTCAAGAACTAAATTTCGTTAAGTAACATTTCTTATAAAAGTTAAATTAATTGCTAGAAAAATGTATTTAAATGATATTTAAAGTTAAATTAAATATTTTTTGCTGAAAAATCTAATCCATTTTGATGTAAAACTTTGAAAGGCGATTAGTGACCTTTTTTATTTGTATTCAACAAATATACAGTATTAAAAAAAGATAACCTTAAATACTAACTGGCTTGCATAATTTTTTCAACGATTGTTATCACATATCTATAAAATTTCTTCTCAAAAAGATACAGGCATCACTCACTATCAAGGAGACTTCTTTTCTAATGGTTTAGAACTATAATTTATTATATGGAAAAGTCTTTTAGAAGCGGAAGAACAACTTTCCCCGATTCATCTTATATCTTTTTCTTATCAGCTTTCAAGCTACATTGTTTTCTGGTAATGTTTTTTTCCTATATCGCATCTCACTTTTTATGTTGTATCTTATTCATAAGGGTTATTCTCTAAAAGGAAATTTCTGTGTTTAAGAAGTAAAAGGAAAAATGGTTTTGTGCCAACTCTTGGGGGTACATATATATTCACACATACTGTTCCTTTGAATTTTAAATCTATTTTATGGCGCATTTTATTGGTGCGTCAAGAATAAAAAATTGCATCAACTTAGATAACATAAAGTGGTCTTTAAATTAAATTCCACCTTCAAATTAATCTTGTTTGATATTGTCTTATGTAAAGGATATCATATGGAATTTCTAAAGGTAAGGAAACCCTTTGAACCTTGGACCAAATATACCTTTACCCTTTATTATATGCAGTATTTGCTGCTTATTTTTTTAGAATGCTAACTTTATTTGGTGTTGACAACCACTACCACCACAGTTTACCAATTTTTATAGCAGCTTTTAAAACTATTTACCTGGAAGTGGTGTCACAGAACATTTGGTCCAAAGTGCAACAGATTTCCTTATACTTAAAACGCCATTGCTTCCAAAACGATGTTATATATGGCATTGTATGTTCTGGTAGGTTTTCTTCAGGTAATACACTCCATGATTACCATTATCACTTACGCTAAAAAATTAATTATGGAACTTTCCTATAATAATTTCACTAAATACTCCGACTTGAAACTTTTGTGGTTTTCATTAATCATTAATAGACTAGTAGAATCATTCACAACAAATTTATAATTTTCTTCCTTTATCTGTGTTAGATTTCTATTCATTCACTTCATCATTCAGCGAAAATATAGTTTCATGCTAGAAAAAAGTAATAAATTAACCAAAACTAGTATATGATAACAACATTGTAATATTTTCCAAGCAAACTTTTAAAAATATGCAATGAAAATAGCAAACTAGACAATCATCATCAGCGTATTATAAACAAAAAGCACTTATATCTGCCAGAATTTTTTAAATTGGTAACAGAGATTGATTTTTTTTATTTTTTTTTTATTTCAGTTGTTTTGCCAATCACTTTAATTCTACCCCCACCTAACATTGCGTATTGCAATGTAACAGTGGTCATTTGAAATGGGCAAAGCTGAGATACTTGACAATAACTCATCCAAAACTTTTTACCATTACCTCCCACAAAAACAGAAAATTTCAAATGCAGAAATTAGGTTTCTTAGAAGAATGTAGAAATGCTCGTAATAAAAATGATATTAAATGAAAGCGTAACGTGATAATACAACGTTTACCCATCACAGAAATTTCGAAATGTCTGTTTTCGCAGAGATTCCTTTTCATCTATAGCTGTAAAATATAAGAATTCATAGAGAATATCTCTATAATAAAAAAAATATACGTAAAAAAACTTTTCTTTACAATGCATATCTCAGTTCATCACTCAATTTATTACTTAGGGGCTGACATAAATAAAAGAAAGCCTTTCAGGAAGAAAGAAAAAAAGGAAAACACGGGAAAATTGTGTTCGAAGACGAATGAATATCGAAATTTCGAATCTCTAGTTTCGTTTCCGAAAGATATTCCTGCTATCAAATAAAGCATGAAAGAATGAGACTTAGTGTTTTCTGTCAAATAATATCAACTTCAAAATACATTTTGGAGTCCATGACCATTTAGATGTGTATATCATTCCTTCAAACATATATGTTCAAGAGTCTTCATATTATTGCACAAATTGTCTGTATATATTGTAAATAGTGACGTATTATTTCAAAATTCTATTGTAATTTATTTTTATCTTATTTTATTTATTAATTAATAGCGATTATACAAGTTAGAAAAGGTGGCAACACCTAAAGCCATCGAGAAGTTTCGAGATATTTCTTTTCCCAATGAATTGGCTGGAAATTTCGAGAATGTCTCACGCGCTTGTATATAAAAGACTGGAGAACGGGAAAGTTTTCAGATTGACTTCGGAGTTCGTTGAAAGCTGATCGCTTTGTTTACCTATTGGAGTGAGCTTGTATAATCGCTGAATTCGAAGTTATTTTTGTTGAAGCTTGTGTTGAAGCTTGAGAGTAATTAAACTGTTGCCTGTGAATAAATTTTTGTGAGTTTTCTGAAGAGAGAATAAATACTTTTAAACCGTGAGAACTGTGCCATCATTGCCTCAGTGGAAAAATTCATAACAATATATATATATATATATATATATATATATATATATATATATATATATATATATATATATATATATATATATATATATATATTATATATATTGCTGTTATTGTTTTTAAAGTGTGTGTGATAGTATTTTTACACATCACAGTAAAGACAGTTTCACAAATTTTAAATATTATTCGATATTAGGTAAAAACCTATCGGTGATTTAAATATCAGTTAGGTTTAAGACTTCAATTTGTAAATTCTGTTTGGCAATTTTGGATTGTTTTGTATTTAGAATTAAAGCTGATTATGAAGTGTGATATTGAAGATGTTTCAAAATTGATTTTATTTAAAAATGGGAAAAGGGTGCACTGTAAGAGTATTAAGACTCTACCGAAAGTTTATTTTTTCCTAGCTACGTGGCCAGGCGTTACAAAGACCCGTCAATGTGTGTATACTCTAGGTTTTAACTCTTGGCAAACCAGACTAACTTCGCCCGCTAAAAGATTTACAAAAGATTAAACAAGCCCAGCTTCGCTTCACTCGCTAATAAATATTATTGCTTTGCATGCTAAAAGGGTAAATAAAATCTACACAAGGAAAATTTTTAATGATTACGATATGGCTGCATATTTCTGCAATCTGCCGCAATCTATCAATTTTATGCCCGAAGTTGATTAAAATGTTAAATATTAATTAATTTAGCTTACAAATTTGAAAGTAAATGCTAAATATATTTAAAAATGTTATAATTAAATAAATTTCTATGAATACTGTAAGTTGCTTAGCTCTCACTCACTCATAAACACTTTGTTTTATTATAAATTCGGGTCAGATAAAGGCCTAACACCCAACCGTGTTTTAAATGAAATATTTTCTTGAAGGGAGAAAGCTTGGTGGATAAATGTTGTCCAAAAAAGTGATTGCACAATGAGTCCATGGGATTAACTCAAGATTTACAATCTAGTTGGAATTTTTCGAAGGGTGCCATGAGGGGATTTCTCGAAGAAAAGTCCCTTCTTAGGAGTGATTGGATATCTCTCAATGTAAAGCACAGTTCGGATTATCACGTTTAACTTATGATTACTCTTCTGATGTTGTTAAAAATTTCATAGCTTAGCTGGTATCAGGGCATTTAGCGTCCCGAAGTGTGAAATGCCTAATTAAGATTCATGAGTATACATTGACAAGGCCAGTAGGCATTTTTCTGGTAGCCTGCGAAAATGTAAAGTTTTGTGTGATAGTTATTGAGACCTTTTAAGTGTGCTTACAATTTTTGGCCGTATTTAATATAATATGGAGATATTACACTAATCATGATATGACATTCTGTAATATATCGAGAACAATATCTGGAATTACTCATAGTAACTTTAAACTCGTTCATATGATGATGAGGCACCAACACATGAGAAGTCACCTCTATCAGAGCGTATATTAAGGACTCAAAGGATTTAATATGCAGCAGCCCCATGTCATCGTTATGGTAGAGCACTGACTAAATCCTATGATCTTCGAATCAGAATTCCCATGCCTAATGTAGCCAAGCTACTGGGCACTCTACTGCATATTCTAAAAATACTGTTCTTTATTTACTTTTCACTTATTAATTGTAGTAAATAAAAAATAACATTATAACATTTAATAAAAAGTAAAATGGCGAAAATAACTCGCAATTTAATCTTAATGAGAAGAAATATTACTCATTAAGCTGATTTGTATTATAATATTTTATAACAACTCTCCTTAAACAATGTATTCCTTAAAATAATCAATAAATTTAGTTTGCCATTACTGAGTGTCTATGAAAGATAATACCATATAGCGGAATACTTAAAGAAGTCCTTTAGTAATCAAATCAATGAATGAAATCTAATCATTTAAAATGTTAGATAGATAAAGACCACTTAAAGATTATAGTATGAAGTCAAATTTAGCAATTAATGTCCTCTACTCAAAATCTGAAATGCAGTAGTAATTAGTTGAACTAAAATACTTGAAAGTGCTGTTACCAATTCCCCAATTAATTAGTACTACTTCTAGAAATAATTTCTGAGTATGGTTCTGACTTTGAATAAAAGTTGACGGACTTTCTAAATTCAAGAATTCCTCGAGTTGAGGAGAATGACACTTATTAAAATTTGAATGGTATACAAACTTAATTAGACTTATCGAGGGCATTGCTCGGAAATGTGTTTCCTTAGACGAATATACTAAAACTATATCGTCTTATATTACTCAGGTCCTTTAAATTTGTGCAGTGAATACAAGAAACTACATTGACTAAAACCGCATCGACCTGTCAATACTTAAAACAGGAATATCAAAATATTTTTAAAAAAACCTTAAAAGGATTATATTCGTTATGAATCAATCGACACAAATATAAAATTGAACTACCATACCTCATATTTTTCGTAATCTTCTAATCAACTCGAAATTTGCTAAACTATATGCAAATAGCTTACGTATTGTTATTTAAAATTTGAGCAGGCGAAGATTGGGATATTTTCTAGTATTATTCAACATTTTTGCTTTTAAAACCCATTGACGATGCAGGGAATGAGCGAAATTTTACAGTTATTTTCCCTGCATTAATTTTTAAATTATATTTCTAATTCCAATGTATAATTTTTTTTAAATTATTTTTTATTCATTTGTTTTAGATAGGTTATAAACTAGCATCCTAGTAAAATTATTTTAAAAATATTTAATTTAAATTTTATTTATAAATATAAAAATGTAGTGTATTGCTGGAAATACTGAGGATCAAATGACGCATATATACGTTCATGACCCCCAGTGGATTAATTTAATATCATACGAATATTTAAAAAGATATCATCCATTTCTTTTTTATTTATTTATTTACAAGTAATATTAAGCTTTAGAGATGTCGTAAATTACCCTTTTCAGCTTTTTTTTTAATGAAATTTCAGATTTTGTAACGTCCTTGCATTAGGAAATTTATGTCTATTCTTTCTATTATATACGGATAATTATACATTGTATAATGACAGTGGTGACTTATTTAAAGTGGTCTGTCATTTCAGAATACGTTCTTTACTTGAAATAATAGCCAAAAAATTAACAATTAAATTAATGAGCATTATTAACATGTAAAGGTGGACATTCAAAATAAATAGATAATTAATTATAGTTATATTCAGATGACCAGTTAGTTTTGAAAAAAATATTTATTTTCTAGTATAGATTTTAGAATGGAGTTACCCCTACCATCTCCGTGGATATTTGGATGCAGAATAGTTTTCAGTAATTATTAGTAATTATCAATAACTATGTTATAGCTAATACGATTAATTAGGATATTATGCATAATAAATCGTTTTTATGCATAATAACTAGGTAATTATGTATAGTAAGCAGTTGTTACATATATTGACCTTTTATTATGTATAATATCTAAATTAATCACATGAGCTATATCATATATATTCATTTGGCAATGTTTGGATATGTTTAGACAGTGCGTTCCTTCTTCTTTTTTTTTTTTTTTTAATGGTTGAAATAGTTCTCGTGTAATTTAACTTCTATTATTTGAATGAACAAACATATATCGAGGTGGTCCATTACTTTTTTTTAACTTTGAGGTACTGAACACTAAAAATCTCATTATAATATATAAATTAAAGAGAATACATAGTGTAGATAATTATCAATCCAATTCGGCTTTTAAATTGAACAAAACAAGAAAAGTTTGCCAAGCTTAATAGTTTCAAACTTCAAACACGAATTTAAAATATAGTTTTTTTAGTAAGTATTTGCATTTAGGTTCCAGTCCATTAATTTTTATATAAAAAGTCTTTTGGTCAACACAAAACCTTTTTAAAGATTTTTTTTTTTTTTTCATATTTCAAAAACTTCTTGAAACTAGCTAAAAATCTAAAAGAATATAAAATACTGACAAATAGCATTAGTTGCCTCATTTGTCAAAAACCGTATGATTTTGACATTTCACAACTAAACTAAAAATTTTATTATTTTTTTTTGCGAAAAGATATTTTCTGGACGTATTCCTGACAAATATACGTACTTTATATGCTTCGATAAATCTTTTAATAATTTCATTTTGATTTCTTCTGGTACTGTAATGATTCTTTTAAAACACTTCGTTTGCTCATCGATTATTAAAAATCATTGTGTTGATTGACTGCGCATGGAAATGACGAATTTTTTGCTAATTATATTAAACGTATCAAAAGTGAATTCGTCTAAATTTTTGCCTTAGTGTCAAATTGTGCATCCCTGGGTAAAGTAAGACGATAATTAGTGTAAGATAGTTTCCTTTATCAGAGTTTGTTTATTTTATCAGAGAAATTAATTTTGTACATCAATCTTTAAATTGGCAACTTATATTTCTGTAACAAGAAATAAGTGAATTTACTATGTATGTATTTATATTTACTGTTGTACAAATTGACGAATAGCGTAAATAAACTGTTTGAAATAAAAACATACTTCTTTATTTCGTATTGAATAGAAACTGAATTTTAAGAGCCAAATCAAACTGATTGAAATTTTGTTTCACACAAAATACTATTACTGTAAAATAGTTATTTTCTTTAACTGGACGAATTAATTTAACATTTAGAGAAACACACAGAAAACAAGGAATTGATGTACAAATTCTTACAGAGGGCATATTATTAAAAAATATTTCAAGGCAATCATAGATGTTTCCTCACATCATTTAATGAAAAAAAATAATACTCAGTAATGAAAGCATTTGATCTCATAAAAGAAAGAAACGTTTCAGAGAAAAATTAAATGTTTCTTTTATTTGAAGCTATTTCGATTTGGAAAAAAGTAACAAATAAAGTAAAAAAAAATACAAAACAAAAATGTCAGCAATAGTTGTAAATTTGCAAGTGAAGCATTATTCTTTCATAGGTCAAACAGTTGTTGTATTAAAATACTAAGATGACAAAAAGTCTAAGACATATTTAAAAATTCAATAAAAAATTACAAATGACAATACGGTTTTCTATAAAAATGATTGATAATTATTCAAATAAAATCTCTCATGGCTATCATTGTACTCTAAAAGCAGTATTGTTTAAAAATTGTACCAGGATTTTTTTTTTCAATTAGAGTCAGTGTCATCGACGTTTGTAATTGTGAAGAAATTGATATAACACAGTACATATTAAGCAAGCAGTTTTTCTACACAGCAATTAGTATTTATTTCATGATTATCTTGATACTTCTTTTATACCAAAAAAGAAACTCAATGCCACTTCCTGCTCATTTTAAAGTATAAATAAATAAATAAATAAATAAATGAAAGAATGTATAAACTAATAAATAAATAGATAAATAAATATATGAATGAATGAATGAATAATGAATGAATGAATAATGAATGAATGAATAATGAATGAATGAATAATGAATGAATGAATAATGAATGAATGAGTGAATAATTGAATAAATAAATGAATGAATGAACGAAAGAATGAAGGAAGGAAAGAAGGAAGGAATGAATAAATAAATAAATAAATAAATAAATAAATAAATAAATAAATAAATAAATAAATAAATAAATAAATAAATAAATAAATAAATAAATAATTTTTTAAAAATTAGTTTATTTTCATGAGCAAAAGTAAAAACAAATTGTTTTAAATTAGTTTTATTTCATTAATTGAGAATATGGTAAAAAACCCTGACGTTTTAGAGTCTCTCTCTCTAAACAAAAATTCCATAAATTTAGCGAGTTAGTTGGAAACAAATTTGGAACAAATCTTGTTACCTCATATCCGAATTCTAATATGTTATCCCTGTAAAGCGATGAAGTGAACTTCCCAGGAAAGTCTTCCACTCAAACTCAAAAGAACTTCCATTTGATTTGTATATAATCCTGTTAACCTTATTGAGATCTCCAATTTGTTGTATGGTATATGTTTATTCAGCCTTATTCATAGTCTAGCCTTCCAAAATTGCAAATTGACTCCAGATTGCCATTTGCACAACTTCCAAACGTATTTTCCGGTTAAATTTTGTAGAAAACTAATTTTGAAAATACTTTTCATTTGACACATTGTTCGCGTCTGTAGCATTGTTTTGTCAAGGAATGTATGGCATTTATAGTATCATTGAATAAACATTTCACTATAATAGTGTAATGAAGAAACGAAAATCATGACAACAAAATTTCCCAACTACAAATAATTTGAGTGAATTCGAAGCTGGATGCTCATCCACTGTGAAAGACAGTCAGCTCAAACTAGATTTACTTAAGGTTGGAAAATTGATACCATTAGACAAAAAGACAGACGAAATCTTAGAAATGTCAAGCTCTCTTCGACTTAGAAGAACTCCGGCCACAAACCCAAACATTTCAAATGATAGAGCGTAAATAAAAAGCTTCCTTTTATTCCAATATATTTAAACTTCATGGTTCTTTTCGCTTCTTACCTTTAGTAAAACGAAAAAAATCGTCTTAAAGTAAATGGAAGTACTCGCGGTCAATATTCACTAGAAAAACACTGACAGGAAAGAAAATAAATTGGAAGTTTGAGAGAATTTCAAAGAAATAAGAGAAAAAGGATTTATGTTACATTTATTGAACATATAGCTTTGTTTTTTAACAAAAGAATCTATCTCGTTTTACAATACAAAACGTTCATTAAAAAACTAAAATGAAATAAACAAATAATTTATTTTGTTTTACTTAAATGATGTATGAGGCAGATATTAAATCACCTAAACTTTTTATTTGTTTCATACTTATTTATGCCATCGTTAAAACAAATAATCTTTTTTAAAATCAGAAATAGTGGCGAAAGTATCACTTTATCTTGAAGAGTGAGGTAAAGTAATGTGATTATAAAAAATCTTGTGTGCAACGTATGCGAAATCACTTTATCAAAAATTGGCAAATTATTTGACTTGTGCTGACGCACTCGTCAAATAAATATTTTGCCTCATTTGAAAACGAATTACTTTCGGTACAACTTGCATAAAAATCTATTAACACCGATTGTCTGAAAACCGTAACATATTTCCTGGGGAAATTAAAAATGCATTTATACTTAGAATAGAAACCAAAAAATCAGTTTTAGATCTATATATAAAGTAATTATGTAGAATTAATCACAAACTTAAAAAAATAGAAAATTACTGTAAATTAATTTTCACAAAAATACGTATTAAGTAACATCTGTACTTAATTATCTTCTCATTTAACAGGTACAATTTATCAAAGTATTAATTTAATTTGAAGATCAAAGAATTGTTATTTAGGTTGTACGCGCAGTTAATTGATCACAATTAATTTAAATGGTTGAAAACTGTGATAAAAAAGTTCGTTTAAATTGAGTCATGGGAACGAAAAAGAGAAACATTAAAGATAAAATAACTCTTTATTAATTCAGATCACTCAAGTTATATCTCTCTGTGCATTTTATTTATGGATGTGTGAGGTTTGTTTGATTTATTAAAAGAGGAGATTTCGATTTACGACTGGCGATGTCGCTTAGGTCGTGTCGGGGATGCAGTCATGAAGGTTCTGGTCTCAATGGGCTTAGGAATGGCTTGGGTTATAATGTGAGGGTCTGGAACGATAGGTGCGACTCAGGAACGCTTGTAGTCTAGGACTTCTTCATAGTTGAACGAATCTCTCTCTCTCTCTCTATCTCTCTCTCTCTCTCTCTCTCTCTCTTTCTCTCTCTCTCTCTTTCTCTCTCTTTCTCTCTCTCTCTCTCCTACCAACGCAAAAATTACAGCCTCAGCCGGTCTGACTTGCTAAAACATGGTATTTGAAACAGTGAAGAGAAGAAGCGGCCGCTGAGAGTTTTTAGGAGCATCCAATTACCCTTGAAGGTCTTCTCTCAAGAATTCACCCCGCACGCCTCTCTGCACAATCCCCATTAGGCTGTAAATTGTGTCTTGACCCCTTAACCTGTATTGTCCCCTTTTAGGCACCAAATCTAATCCCCCATGTACAAACTGTCAGTAAATGAGGGGTAGATCTGCACTTGACCCTCCTCCCCCAATACCAATAAAAATTGTCGTTGTGACTTATTCTTCCAATTAGTACTTTGATAAATACAAGTACTAGTTTTTCAATCCCCTCACACGATTTCAATAAAGCCATTATTAAAATTCAAAGCAATTGATATGAAATACTAAAACTTTGCCAAATTTGAAACTGAAATAGAAATACATTAATTTGAACTTTTACCGCATTTTTAAACATAAATTTTCATTGAATACCACTGTTTTTATTGTATTATTATATGTCTCAGCGTATAAGCTTTGATTTATGGTGTAAAACGTTTAACTGTTATTAACTCTTTTATGGTTATATCTAAAACACTAATTTTAATATGTTCAATAAAATTAGCAATTATACGCCTCTGCATATACCTTTAAATAATAATGTTTGCAAACATGTTTGAAATCTACATTCTTACTACAGAATTCATATTGAAACAAGAAAACATTAGAAAGAGTTTGTAAAAAAAAAATTTGAAATACGTCAAAGCAAATAAGGGTGATCCGAAATACTTTTTCTGTCAATAAAATCCTAAAAATAGTTTTAAACTCTATTCTTTATTCACAAATTCAATTCTATTAATATCCAGGCTCATCATTGTCTTACCACATTTGTTAACCGATCATGTAAGTCCTCAAGTTTATTTATTTAATTTCCATTCTTGTACAAATAAATGTCAAAGCAATCTTCTTCTTCAATTTATTTTATTTTCAAGTGAAATAACAATGGGGATGTAGTGGGAGGGAATATATTCTACTGCCTTTTGACGTGGAAAAATTGCGTTCTACCTCACAGAAGTTTGAGGAATACTTTACCAAAGGTTCTTTTGAGTCTAATTCAAAAACTCAAGTGCGTTTATGGAAGCAAAGTTAAAAGTTTTTTTTTTTCTCTCACAAAAGAAGCACGAAGCAAAACAGAAATTATTTATTTAAACGGTGAATTTTTTATTTGTTTATTGTCCATTGAAATAAAAGAATAATTAAAGGAAATTGACAATTATTAAAGGTTAAAAAAATAAGTAAAGAATTATTTAATTATTGATAACCGATTTCAACCAAACATCAAAAAATTTAAATTATGTTCCAATATTTAACACAATAATTTCTGCAACTGTTAAATAGCTCATGAAAGGACACAGAAACTGTGATTTTTTTTATTGTTAGATTTAAAACTTTCCCCTAGCATAATTCATTTATTTATAAATTGTGGTCTCTCTAACGATATTCACTCATCAAACCTCATCATTGAAAAAAGTACTTTAATAGAGAATCAGTATCTAACTGAATAGACAAGCTTTACAACGGAATTGTGTCATATTTGTTTTAAGAAATAAAATACTCTAATTGTCATTTACATTTTCCCTTTGTCCAGAGCTCAGTTAAGTTAATTTAAAGTAGTGGACTGTAGAAATTTTACTATTATTTATTAAAGACATACAAGGCACACACATAATACAGATTTACTTACAGGTATAAACATTTATAATTCTTTAAGGTTAATTATTATATTTGAGCACTCGGCTCCAATTTTGAGACATGTGTCTCCTATCAAATTCAATTCAGTTCTGCTTCTCTTCTCGCGTATTCTCCACTAGGGGGAGACACCACGAGGATAAATTGTTCTCGACCAATCAGGAGCAAAAACACCCTTTGTCGCCTCGGAAAATTAAATAAGAAAATCATGATATTTTTCTTGACAAAGAAAACATTCTTTTATATTTTATTCTCTCCAATGCTGTTTCATAAGCTAAATATTGAAATGTTAAGCAGAAAATCCATATTTATTACTTTTCATATCTTTTCAGTTCTTTCACTGCAAAAAATGCATTGATACAAAAGCGCCTTGCAGTCTGACCTTATATATTTATATTAATAGTAAAATAATTAAAAATATTCCCAGCCGACATACAAAAAGGAGTAAACATCCAAACAAATCATTATCAGTTATTCTGTTAATTACTATATTTATGTTTTTTTTTGTTTTTTTTTTCTTCCTTTTACATCGTATTGGAATTTATTCGAATTGCATGAATGAACCCGCCTTAGAAAGTTTTTATTCAGTAAAATGATGTTCACAAAGTAAGATAGCTTTCAAGTTAAGTCAGGGAATAAAGTGACATTCCAAAAGTAATAACTCACAGATAATTCATGAGTTTAAACTCTGAATATTTCAATGTGTTTTACTTTAAATAATAAAATTTTTGGGGTGATGGGGAACTAGTAAATAAAGGTTAGTGTGTGTGTGGGGGGAGGGGGATAAACGAGGGATTATTTAAAAATGACTTTTTTCATCATTTGTTACCATGTTTTGTTTTTTTCTTTCTACTGAAAAGATTGTCAAGTAATTAGGTTTTGGGAGCTATTATGTACTCATGCTTATTTGTTTCTGTATATGGCATGGTACAGTACCCCCCCAAAAAATCAGAACGATGGCTATATCTTGTGCTCTAATTGTTGAAACAACAAACAAAAGGTAACGTTGTAAATCGTGGAAGGTTTTTAATAATTGCATGTAGTTTTTTTTTTTTTTTTTTTTTTTTTTTTTGTCTTTTTTTGTCATGAGGGGTCATCTACATATTAAAACAGAACCAAACTTTTAAAAGCTCAATAGCAACCTCATAATATTATCCTATATTTGGATTCAGCATCCAAAATAATGTCGAAATACAAAAATTCGTAATTTTCTAATGAATGGTTTGTAATTTAAATGATAAAAAGAAAATGATAAATTAATGTTAAATAAAAAAGTTGATTTTTTGGCCATAAATGCTTAAATAATTAATATATTTCAATATTTTTTTTTTCAAAAGATAGTTTGTAAATTTCCAAACATAAATATCAATCAACTTGTGCATCCATTTATTTTTTAATAATTAATTATTAATTATAAAACAATTAAAAAAAAATTTGAATACAAACATATTTTTTTTTTGCTTTCATTAGATTTACCATGGTCTAAAACCCCCAAGCAATTTTTTTTCTTTCCATTTTGACTTTTAGTCCTCGATTTTTTAGAGAAAATGTAAAAAAAGCTCACTTTAAGGGACCGTATAGTAGACGACTTTTGAAAACTATCAAAGGTTAATTCAAGGTAAACTAAAGGTGTGGAAAATCGCATAACGTTCAATTATCGTAAAATGGGGTGAATAGGAACAGAATTTCTTGAAATTACAAAAAGAAATATTATTTTATACAAACAAAGCAGTTTTATTTTTTATATTTTTTTAATCAGTCTAACGTGTTTGGAATCGTGGAACATATGTTTTGTGTAGTTTTCAACAGTGTTCTTTTTTTTTTTTTTTTTTTTTTTTTTTTTTTTTTTAATTACTTTCTTAAATTATATTTATTTAAAGCAACATTTTTTAAGCAATTTCAATAAGTTATCCTTTAAAAATTTTACTGAATCATGTGATTTTTTTATTTTATCAAGTTACATTTGTGTTTACAGTGAAATGTTTCTGTAAAATAATCACGCTTTGCTGAATACTGTTTACTAATGCCTACATTTTATATTTATTAATTTTCTAACTATCAATAGTATTCGTTATACTTCTGCAATTACAGTTTTCAATATTTTATTTATTTCGTGTGAAGAATGCACATCTTTAACGTTGTAAATAAATTATGTTACTTTTGCGTTTACTTACTATTTTTGTATTTATCTTAAACATGACACTATAAATCCAGGTAGTTTCTATGCAGTTTTATACTAATATTGGTATTTTTTAATGTTGTGAAACGCCGCACTGACCGTTCGATTTCTACCGATGTGAAGTAGAACCTTAAAAATACCTTTCGTTTCATGTAAATTCTCCCTGAAGATCGGTCAAAAAATGGTCGAAATATTTTCGCTCATAAGTGACGTATTTTTCAACATATTGCATTGAAATTTCGTATTTAGTGTAAATGATGTATTCTAAATCGAATGAAATGATAAAAAATACGAGTTCGTATTGAAATTTTTGAAGATAGCGTTACTTTTACTTAGTAAACGGTCCCTTAAGAAAAAAATTTGCATTAGATAAATAGAAAATCGTAAGCAAAACATTTTGGTGCAAACCGTAAGATTCTACGATAATTAGAACCGAAGATATAGCCATCGTTCTGATTTTTTTGGGGGGGTATGTACCTATTAATATGCATTATTTAGAAACAAAACTGTCTTCTTTTATAAATATACAAAATTTTCATATTTTGTTAAATATTTGTAGAGAATCTGTAAAAGAAGAGAATTTTATAAAAAAAAAAATTAAAATAAATTTATAATTTTTATTGTGTTGTGGATTTTTTTATGTGGTGGGGTAAAAACGGAGTATGGTCTGTTAACGATGTATACTTACCTTCTTTTGTTGTAAATAATGGCAGCACATTTATTAATATTGGACTGCTGGAGAAACATCAGGAACACTTTATGTTTACAGAGACTCTTCATGACTATTAACTATGTTTGTCACCAAACGGTATAGTGGTTAGAGTGCTGGCTTCTAGACCGCGAGGTTGCGGGTTCGAGTCCCGCGTAGGCATGGGTGTTTGTAAATGTATGTTGGCTTGTCTAATGACGAATGTTTCGGCGCATTATAGCCCTCGTGTTGCTGACGGCGCCAGATAATCTGAATACAACCAACCAACCAACTATGTTTGTCAAACCCCGTTACGCACCCGTTACTTAAAACTTAACTTTAATTTATTCATTTAATATGATATTCGGTTAACGCGAACAATTTCGGCGGCCCCTTCGACTTCACGTAAAGGGGTTGGACTGTATTAAATTGTGGATGAATAATTTCATTGATTTTGTATAGAAGGAAAAAAAAAACGGTCTTATATATTAGGTCTATGGAACTCTTCTGACTTACAATGTGTAACATCATTTACCAAAAAACAGTCTTATATTACAACCATTTAATTTTTTATGTTTTCCCCTATGAAGAAATGAGAGAAAAAAATAGGTTCGGAAATGTATATTATAAAAAAATACTTTTAGAACATCATTTCCTATTATATTGAGTTTAAACTTATAAAGTAACTGACAAAGTAAAAACTGGGGAACTATTATATTTTTTCTGGCTTTGATGAAGAAGATTCTCAAGAGATACTCAGTTGTATTCGGTAATTATTAAATGAATCTTGAACTTAAATTGAATAATCACGTAAGCATTTTTTTTTTTTTTTTTTAAATATTGTGGTAATAATATATTCCTGTAGATTTTTCTTGTTAAATATGTGTTTAAATATTCATTGAAAAGATTTAAATTTATTTTACATTTAGTAAAATATATTTTTTTTTTATAAAAATATACTTTTTATTTAGAACCACTTTCCCTTTTTCCCCATCATGGGGGAAATGGTGGAACCACTATATGCATAACAAATCGGGAAACTCTATTAAAAAGCATTTTTGCAAAATTTATAAATAATGATATATTTCCAATTTACATTGTTCAAATGTATATAATGTGCATAAAATATATTATTGAAATAAGTTTTACAGATTTCAAGATGTTTGCAAGATAGTATAGTTGTATATGTTTCAAAATGTATGTTTTTGGTAGTAAAATTCAGTATTTTACCACCATTTTTCCTCACCTGACCCTAAAATTAGAGTTCGAAGTTTTGGTTTTTCCCAAAATAGAAAATAATCCATAACACAGAGGGTCTTACTATTTAAAATCAATTGAATAATGAGAGGGGCATAGAAGATATTAATGCTTTTTATAAGAAATTAATGCAAAATGTATTAGATTTTACTGATAAAAAAAATAAAAAAATAGTATTTTTTTACTGATAATATAGCAATTAAATCAATTAGAGCGTTTTAAAAAATACGGAAATACACATATTTAGTATTCGTTACTTTTCTATTTTCACTACGTTCACTGCTTAAAATCCTGCTCACAATTATAATTAGATTCACAAAAAGATACTGCAAGAAATAACTATATTTTACTGCACAATTGTTTTAAAAAATGTTGTTAAGATGCTTACATCTGTGTGATGAAAGCATACTTTATGAATTCAATAAAAGAAAACATGGTGTGACTTTCTCCCACATCCGCCTATTAAGCTCGATCACGGCTCTGAAATTGTTTGAAAAACCTTCGTGACTAATTGAGGAACTTGAGACTTGGTGAAAAGAATATATTGTGAACAATGTTTGTTGTTGGTTTGATATTTTTATTTTTATTTCGTTTTTGTTAACCATCTAAATTTTATTCAAAGCTTATCGTAATAATACCACTATCACCACTTTAGAGCCCATATCTCATTAAAAGAATTATATTCATTTTACTCATTAAAATCAAAGAAAACGCATTTTAGCAATGGAGTTTTTTCATGTTTTTCTACTCTTGTTTTGTGTCAATTATCAAGAGATCATATTTGTATAGAAGAAAAAAATATTTTTCTCACTTTCAATCACTTCTCAACTTTAGGTTTAGGTTTTCACTCCAAATCTGAATTCGCACTTATTTATTGAAAATGTGGGATACCACAAAAATAAGTTTACTTAATCATTCAGAAATAAGTTTTATTCAAACCTAAAAATTTTAGAATACTCACTTTAACTTAATTACTCTAGCATCAAAAACGAGAAATGCAATACGCAAATAACAAGAACTTATTTTAGTTAAAAACAATTAATCGCATATTTGATTTCGGATACTTTAAATATATCAATAATAATTTCGATTACAGCAGTCACTTCAACATATGTTTCTGTTCCGGTACATCAAGTTTAGAACCAAGCATATACGTGATGACTGAAATATACTTTTTAGGTTGAGAAAATATGGTAACGAAAATACAGCTAACTTTAAATTTATTTAGAAACGTTAAGTCATCAAGTTTTGCAACAAACTTCTACAAAAAAAATTTCAACGAATGTCCAATTTCTAAAAATCACACAACACAATCCACACAACAAACACGAAACATTTTAGATTTTAGAGAAACAATTATAGATATAAAGATTTTGCCATTCTTCTTCTTCCAGTCCGAGTCCTCTCGTCTCGTCTTCTCTCATCTGTCTTCTCAAACCAAAAACAGGCACACCAAAACAACTCTCGGCAGCGCCACCCAGCGAGACAAAACTAAGTTCTCTATGATGTTACAGTTCTTCCCCCCCCCTGGAAGAAACTTTCTGTCCGAGGTTATTGCGAGGAAAGAAAGTTTATAAAATAGTTACTGTAAATTACTGCAAAAGAGTGTATCCTTACCAGTGGGATCAGTGCAGAAAAAAAAATTCTAAACTCAATATATAGATATATACTAAACATACATAGAATATGGTTATATAATAAAAGCAACACATTTTTACACAATTATAAAAATGAAAAATTTATCAAGCAGATTCCTCAAGAGTGTGGATCCTGCTTAACCCATCAGCATTTTGGTGCATTGACCCACGACGATGTTCGACATCAAAATTAAAGGGCTGTAACGCCAGTAACCAACGTATGAGTCGAGCATTTATGCTGGCATGAGAGTTCAACCATACTAACGGATTATGATCTGTGACGATTGTGAAATAGTTTCCATCAAGATAACACCTGAGTTTTTTTATTGCGAAGATGATGGCTGCACACTCTTTCTCACTCACACTGTAACGTTTTTCTGCACTCGAAAACTTCTTACTGAGGTAGATTATTGGATGATCGGAACCATTGTCACCAAGCTGGGACAACACTTCTCCCATTCCGCTGTCCGATGCATCTGTTTGCACTATAAATGTTTTTTTTATAGTCTGGTGCATACAGTATGGGAAAATTACAGAGCGATTCCTTCAAGGCAACGAATGCTTTATCACAGTCTGAAGTCCAATTAATTGTTCCTTGACGCGTTTTCCCTTTCAACACATCCGTCAAAGGGGATGCAATGGACGAAAACATAGGCATGTAACAACTATAGTACCCAGCCAAGCCGAGGAAAGCTCTTACATCAGTTTTGGTCTTGGGTTGAGGGAAGTTCTTGATTGCTTCGATTTTCAAGTCTGCTGACTTCCTGCATCCCTGTCCAACGACATGTCCAAGATATTCTACTTGACCCTGCGCAAACTTGCACTTTGACTGTTTGATGGTTAGTCCAGCATTCTTTATTCTTCCTAGTACAATGTCGACCTGTTTCAAATGCTCTGGAAAGGAACTTGAGAAGATCGCGATGTCATCGAGGTATGGCACGGCAAACTCCTCACATCCCTCCAAAAGTTGCGAGACCATTTTGCTGAATTCGTAGGGGGCATTTTTAAGGCCAAATGGCATCCTCAAAGGTCTGTACGTACCAAATGTAGTCACAAATGCAGCTAGTCTTTGAGCTTGTTGACTTAGAGGAATTTGCCAATACCCCTTTGACAAGTCCAGCATTGTGATATATTGGGCCGATGAGACGGTTTCAACTCTTTCTTCTATATTTGGTAATGGGAAAAACTTGGTCTTTGTGATTTTATTAAGATTTCTATAATCAATGCACGGTCTTGGGTCTTTTCCAGGCGACTCAACCAGAATCATAGGAGAGGTGAAATCTGAAAACCCGACTTCTATTATCTTCATATCCAGCATCTTTTGGATTTCAGCTTTTAGGATAGAATTTTGTCTGGGCGAATTTCTATAAGGTTTGGAAAGAAGTGGCTGATCGGTGATAAGTTCAATATCGTGAATAACTAGATCAGTCTTCCCAGGAACATTGGAGAAGCACATCTCATATTTGCAAACCAGCCTTTTCAGTTTAATGATTTGATCCTCATTTAGATTAGTTTCCTTATAGTAGTCTTGAAACATTTCTTCAATATCCAAGATATTTGGGTTAGAGTCCACATAAGGAATTTCCATTTCGTCTTCATCGACATTTTCATCCCTTTCACTTAGTAGAAAATTCACCAGTTCAGATCTTTTGTAATAAGGCTTGAGCATGTTAATATGATACACTTTGGAAGTTGCCTTTACATCGGGTAGTTCTACTACATAACTTGTTTCAGAAAGTTTTTTTAGGATAGTTCCGGGTCCAGTCCAATGGGGGCTCGTTTTGTTTTCTTTAAATGTAGAAAATATAAGCACTAAATCATCTTCACGAAACTCTCGCTTGACTGCCCTTTTGTCGCACCAAGTTTTATTTCTCTGTTGAGATTCCTCCATCTTGGCTGCAGCAAGCTCTTGACAGCGTTTCATACGATTTACCAAAGCAAAAACATATTCTGTCACTGGTTCATCTTCATCTTCCTGGTTCATCCATTTTTCATACAACAGTGTCAGTGGAGTTCTCAAGTTTTTACCATGCACAAGTTCTGCTGGGGTAAATCCTGTACTCTCATGCGTTACTGTCCTTAAAGCAAATAAAGCTGGATATATAGATCTTTCCCAATCAGTTCCTGCCTCTAAACACAACACTCTCAAAATTCTTTTAACTGATCGGTGAAATCTCTCCCCTGGATTACTCTGAGGATGATAAACAGAGCTGTGTACGATGGTTATACCAAACTTCTCTAAAAATGTAGTGGTCAGTTCACTGGTAAAAGAACTTCCTTGGTCCATCTGTATAATCTTCGGGAATCCCATTCTACTAAAAATCTGCATTAATGCATCAACCACTGAAACAGAGCTGATATCATCAACAGGAACAGCATCCGGGTATTTCGATGCAAGACACATGGCAGTAATAAGATAACGTTTACCACTTGGAGTAAAGGGAAGAGGTCCACAAGCATCGACGTTGATTTTTGAGAAAATCTCTTGTATCACAGGAACTATCTTCATTGGAGCTTTCTTCTTGTCATTAGGTTTTCCAACCCGCTGACATCTGTCGCAACTTCTAACATATTCTTCAATCTCCTTGTAGCACTGGGGCTAAAAGAAATATCTGGAGAATATATCTTTAGTTTTTGTCAGGTGTCCTGAGGTTCCCTCGTGGCACAGAGCTTTTAAATCATCTCGATATTTTTTTGGTATGACCAATAAGGGTCTCTCCACACCTAGCTTATCCGTTTTCTTCTTTATAAGTATGCCTTTTGAAAGGATTTCAAACTCTCCTCGAGGATCTCCAGGTTGTTTTAGCTGCAGTTTTTCAATGATTGACTTCAAAACTGGACAGTCTTTTTGCTGAGATGCGAATGTTCTAGAATCAACTTTCAAAAGAGACAAACCCTCGTATTCTTGTTCTTTAGAAGGGAAGGAAAACAAATCGTCTTCTTCTATCACAATTCCTTGTCCTTCATCATCCACAGGGTTGTTATCTTCAGTCATGGATTCTTCGACAGCGTCCATTTCTGATTCCTGTGAACGCTTTTGGGCTCTGGTTTGTATGGCATTCATCTGATATGGAACAGAGTCATTTTTCATCATCTCTAAAAGAGCTGCAGTTCGATTTCCAAGCAAGTATCTTCCCTTGTCGACTTGGCTCCAAACGACAGCAGCTTTGGTAATCACATGACCAAATTCCCCTTTCAATTCCACTTCTGCTAATGGCAAACAAACAGGAGCTTCGTCCAAAGGTTGTTGAACACAGATGTTTTCGCCTGTGAGCATTTCTGGTTTTATTCGATTCCTACACACCACATCAATACTGGTCCCAGTATCACGAAGAATTTTCATCTGGAAACCATTCACTTCTCCTATGTAGGTGAAAGGTATCATCGATTCATCGTCCTCTTTTATAATAACACGATTGAGGTTGGAGATGTTTTCTTGATTTTTCTTCAACAAGGGACAATTTGGACACAAATGATCTGTTGAATCACAACGATAACAAAGTGGTTTCTTGCGTCTTTCAAATACTTCCTTTAATTTATTTGTATTTTCTGCTTCATTTTGTTCCGGCTTTGGTTCTCTGGTAAAAGGTTTTTTCTCTGTGTTGAGCTTATTCTTCCAAAATGGAACTGATTTTCCTCCAGAAACGATAGTCTTTTTCTTTATGAGTCGCCGTACAGTATCGTACTCATCTAACTTTTCAGCCAGGACTTCAGGAGATTTAATATGAGCCCACTCATCAATAAAATGTTCCCTGATTTCAGCAGGAGTTCTGCGCTTTATCTGGTCTGTAATCGTTAAATCACATAATTTTTGAAAGGTATCTACTTCCAACCCTTTTATCCATTCTTGGAAATAATTCCTCAATTCGTAAACATAGTCTTTCCAGGAACCATCAGTACTCTTGTTGTGTTGGCAAAAAAGTTGCCGAAACCTCTCGGGTGTCAATTTATACCTTTTCAACAATATCTTCTTAACCTCCTGGTAATCATTGCATATTTCATCAGACTCTCTGGCAATTAATAAACCCATTTCATTTGGAAGTAGTCCAATTAAGTGGGACACCCAGAATTGTTCAGCTAGTTCAATTCTCTGAGCTTGTCGTTCAAAGAGAACTAGGTATAAACTGATATCACCACTCTTGGGATATCAAACTTCTGCATCAGGTGATGCAATTCCCACTTGGGCTTTGATGCACTTATATTTGCCTCGGGTCTATTGTCCAATTCAAGTTTCAGTTTTTGAAGCTCAAACTGGCGTTCTTGTTCTAATTTTTCTCGTTGCTTCTTTTCTTCATTTTCTAGCTTCTCTTGTTGTATAATTTCTTCCCTTTCTAACCTCTCGTGTTCTTCGATTTGAATCCTATCCGAAATGATTGTTTGTAACAGATTTTTCACAAACTCTTCTTCATAATTTTTATGAGACTGGATAGCTTTCTTTAAAGCAATAACCTTAGCAGAAGGTTCTATTGTAATATCGAGTTCAGAAGCTAACACCTGTAAATCAATTTTCTTAGCAGAGCCTAAAAATGTCATGATTCCACACAATAATATTTTACCCCTTTTTTTTTTTCAAAATCAAAATACTGAAAATGTTTAAACCATTTGGATGTTTATAAGAAAGATCCACACCCCTGATGGCTCAAAAGCATTGAGTGAATCCTAACTGATCAACCTTATTTTTAAAACACTTATTAAAATATAAAACGCAATATTAATTTTTAAAAAAAATCACCTTTTTATTTTTTTACCAACAATTCACTATATGCAAATATATATGTAATAGAAATCCTTTTTTAGAACTGAGTGTTAAATTAATTCCTCTTTCCAAAGCACAAAACCCTCTTTAATCAATTCATTCAACAACTTATTTAGGATAACTTCCCACGCCAATTTAATGTGTGAGATCTTTGCGAAGTCAGCAGTATTGTTAGTCATTTCCCATAATTAGTATTCCGTTCTGGCGCCAATATACTTGCCTTCTCACTACAATGTTTATTATATAAACATTGTTAACTCAGCTTTTCTCACGCTGCCAGATTTTTTAGATAACTATGTTCTCTGTTCGACATTACTACGTATGATTCTATTCCCTGTCAATATGTTGTAAAGACGTAACTTTAACGCTCTCTCTCTCCGGGTTTAACTTTGATTTATGGTTTATATCTTAATAAATGTTTTATATTGTTAAAAATGGATTCTTCACTACGGCTCCACGACCACGCTGCAATAACTTTAATTAAAATGGATTAATATATTACATAAGTCGACAGGATAATCTTTAAAGTGATAATACATTACATATATATATATATATATATATATATATATATATATATATATATATATATATATATATATATATATATATATATATATATATATATATATATATATATATATATATATTTATAAGGCACTATCATTTCAATTCACCACACAGAAAAGCAAATTCCCGAACAAAAATTATTTCTAAATACAAAAATAGTACCCTCACACATCATGCATCAAAAGTACAGTTGAATAAAAAAAAAAAAAAAACGACCAATAGTTCTTTCCTAAAAAAAAAACGAAAAAAAAAAAATCCTTTTCTCCCCTACTTCATTCAATGCGAAATAAAACACAGCAATACTTCAAATTCAGACACGTGTCAAGGTCATTGCAAAACTTAACAGTTCTCTTTTCAACGAATGAAGCAACAAATGGCAAAACTTATATTTTGACAAATATAATATTATAAAACAAGGTTTATAATTATTTAAACTAGATGAAATTAAAGTAATTTATCCAGATTTAACTTAATGTTAATATTTACCAGACATCTTAAGTATATGAAACTATTTCTGAAATGAAACTTTCAAATTCAAATACTTTCTCAGAATATCTATATTAACACACCATTTAATTAACTATGAATAACAATCAAATAAACAACACAATTTTTTCTTTCCTATGCAAACTCAACAAAACGAACTATTTTGTTTTAAACTTTTAAGTTTCTGAATTCATTGCACACCGGACAAGAATTTAATTGTTACCACAAATAAATTATATTTCAATATGTTATTTAGCAAACATTTAACCAGAATCTCCACAATTTTCATCTATAAAGGACTTATATATCAAACCGAAAATTTTGTTACAGAAGATTCTAAACATGCAACTAATTGTTACATTAGTTAAAATATAGCATAATATGTTGTATCAAACCAAACATTCAACCAGAATTTCAACAATTTTCATATATAAAGGATTTATATATCTTACCGAAAATTTTTTTACAGCCAAAATTCTTAAATGTTACACATACAACATAGGTTATTATGACAAGATATCATTTAAAATGGACCAGCTATTTCAAAACAGATTATTCTCAAGCAATTAATGAAAGAGATTTTTTTACTAATTCCTAGACAAACATTTTTTCCAAAATCAGAAACAGGAAGTTTTGTTTTCAGCCTACCGGACATTTAAAAAAAAATACTCAATATTCAACTAATTACTATAATAATTTTTGAACTAAATACACTGATCTGATCCCAGACTGGAAAGAAAAACACTCACCTCGATCTTCGGACGTATTGTACAATCCCACCGCTGCCACCAAAATAAGTGTTCTTGTACCAACATCAAGAACACCGCTTTCCATAGAAAAGGATCTTTATTTTCCACACACACATGAATAACGGGACAAGGCACAATCCACACAACAAACACGAAACATTTTAGATTTTAGAGAAACAATTATAGATATAAAGATTTTGCCATTCTTCTTCTTCCAGTCCGAGTCCTCTCGTCTCGTCTTCTCTCATCTGTCTTCTCAAAACAAAAACAGGCACACCAAAACAACTCTCGGCAGCGCCACCCAGCGAGACAAAACTAAGTTCTCTATGATGTTACAGACTTTTGCTTTGATTTTAACTAATTTCAAACTCGATTTTTAATTAATTGAAAACATAAAGATAAAAAAAATAATTGCACTGCTCAAATATATTCGTTAGATAATGCTAGAAAATACAAAAAAATATTCATTTTCCTCACTTGTGCAAGTTCCTCATTAAAAGGACTTACATTTGCCAAGTAATTTTCACTTCAAATTAAAAAAAATCTATGTATTATAGTTTTTTAAATTGATGAAACAACCTGCGGTGGTCATTACGATGATTTTAAACTAGTGAACAAAAGATAAGAGGTTCAAAACTGACCTTTCTCAAAATATCTATATATATATATATATTGTATATATTGGGTTGTTCGGAAAGTAATTTCGTTTTTTCCCGTCAGAGGACTTAATTACATTTTTTCGAAACCAACTTCACACTTAAGCCGCATAACCATTATATGTCTTGAGAGCTGATATTGCAAGGCTTGTGCGTGAAAAAGTTCTATTAATTCTACGCAGTAGTTTTTGGTTGGTGCCCTTTTAAATATGGAGAGCAATAAGCAGCATTTTCGTCATATTTTACTTTTTTACTATAGAAAAGGTAAAAATGCTGTCCAAGCGAGAAAAAAATTGACGGATGTGTATGGAGAAGGCGTGTTAACAGTACGCCAGTGCCAGAACTGGTTTGCAAAGTTTCGATCCGGCAATTTTGATGTCAAAGATGCACCACGTTCGGGAAGGCCAGTTGAAGCTGATAAAGACAAGATAAAGGTATTAGTTGATGCAAATCGGCGAATAACCACACGAGAGATCGGTGAGAGGTTAAATTTGTCGAATTCGACTGTTTATGGCCACTTGAAAGGCCTGGGCTTAACCTCGAAACTCGATGTGTGGGTGCCCCATGTTCTTACGGAGCGAAATTTGTGTCGTCGCGTTGACGTGTGTGATTCGCTCCGCAAACGTCAGGAAAATTATCCATTTTTGAAGCGGATTATTAATGGGGACGAAAAATGGGTCGTATACAACAATGTGAAACGCAAGAGGTCATGGAGCAGAAAAGATGAACCGGCTCAAAGCGTTTCAAAAGCCAACATTCACCAAAAAAAGGTGATGCTGTCCGTTTGGTGGGATTTCAAAGGAATCAGTTTTTTTTTTTTTAGCTTTTACCGGACAATACAACTATTAATTCGGAAGTCTATTGTCATCAGCTGGACGAATTGAATGATGCGCTTAAACAGAAGAGGCCAGAATTAACCAACAGGAAGGGTGTAGTGTTCCACCAAGACAACGCAAGGCCTCATACAAGTTTGGTCACTCGCCAAAAGCTTTTACAGCTTGGATGGGACATACTGCAACACCCACCATATTCTTCAGATCTGGCGCCTTCTGATTATTATTTGTTCCGGTCCCTGCAAAATTTTTTGGATGGTAAAACCTTTACCTCAAATGAAGATGTCAAAAACCACCTGAATCAGTTTTTTGCCAGCAAGGACCAAAACTTTTATGAGCGGGGAATCATGTTTCTGCCAGAAAGATGGCAAAAGGTGTTGGACCAGAATGGCCAATATATAATTTAATAAAATATTTATTCATTATACGAAAATTGCCTTTCATGTTCCCCCAAAAAAACGAAATTACTTTCCGAACAACCCAATATGTATATAATATAACAACCTATATATATATATATATTATATATATATATATATAAATTTTTTTTTTTTTTTCAAACGTCTTACTCCTAGATAAAACGTATTTTTGAGGTTATGATGGACACATTCAATATACTTAACAATGATTACATTTTATTTATTTCTAAAGATCTGTTTTAATAAGAATTGCAGCTTAGAGTATAAAGTTGTCTGCATTATATTAATCTAGTCATTAAAAAACAATATCTGAAATCTTTTCATTTGTGTCATCATGCTGGGGAAATTTTCCTTTCTGGATCCTTTTTTGATACTGGAACTCTAAATTGATGAAGACATTCCTGGCATGACCAGGCTGAAGTTTTTCTCACTTCCCAAAAAAAGTGAAGTATACGAAATTCCATTGACAGGTTATTTTAAAAGTAACTTTTTGCCATGTATCTTCGTTCAATATTGACATGTGGTTGTTCTTGTCTATATTCCTAGTCAAATACAATAGTAAAAGAGTTGTAGCTATGGAAGGAGATTTTCAGACAAAAACTTACTTAAACTCGGTTAACCATCGTATTGATCACTAGCAGCTTCTGCCGCTTTGAAATGGAGATTTGGCGATGGTGGAACACTTTCATACCTATAATTAATCTAGTACTTTCTAGTGCATGCATTCATTATAGCTTTATCAATCGAAATTTAAACTGCGAATCAACAAAAAAAGAAATTAAATGTGACATGCCAGAATTCAGCTTCGAAGGAAGATAAGGTTCACTGAATTTTGTAATATGGCCTGTTTACTTTCATATCCTATCCATAAAAAATATAGATAATATTTCCTATCCTAATTTAACCATGAAAATTTTTCTAAGTTTTGTTATGTATTTCTACCTAAAATGACTCGTTGATTCCTAAAAACCCGAATTTCATTCCATTTAACACGGAACTATGAAGTATGGTTGCCATGGCTATGGTCGAAGAAAACAATTCACAGCAATAGTTTTGGGCAAATTGGCGACATGTTCTTACTTTCAGTTATCCATGTGTATACATAAGGTAATGAAAGTATAGCATTCGGTCAAAAAAAAATCATTTTTTTTTTTTTTTTTTAGCATTTCTCCACGTTTTGGAACATCCTGATTTCAAAAACGTGATCTAAGAAAATTATCTGTATATGTGAATGTGGTTAGCGATTAAACCTGCGCACCAATGATACTCCTGAACATCTCCTGGCACTTTTCTGGAAATCAAATGCTATATAGGCTTCTAGACTGCTTTAGCCAGACTCTCAAGTGGCCATCTAAAATATCTGTCATTCGAACATGGCACAAAAATTTAAACCATTTGCAAAAAATGCTGTGACCATCCAGCCTCACCGGATCTTATTCTGAATTGCGTCGGACTTTCCAGGAAGGACCTAACATCAGATCCATTTACTGTCATCGATTTTCTGGCGGTCAACAACCATCTAGAGTTGATCTGACAAATGTCAGATCTATTGAGGATAAGCAACAACAACATAACTCCCGAACAAATTGACCTACGATGCTCAAATTTGGTGTGCGGGTTGGTGGTAGCCATGGGACCTACCATTAAGGTTTTCGTCAAAATCGCGCATGCACGTAAGGTATCTGCCATTGAAAAAAAAACATGTTTTTCAGTAATTGCTAAAAAAACGGTTCTAACGATTTTGCTCAAAATCACTGTGGTAATGCGTCTTAAGGTGTTCTAAACATAACCACCTCCGAAATTCCAGTAAAAATGTTTTAATGGGGTAAAAAGTTGAAAAACGAATGCCTTCAACACAGAGTTCTCTTTCCTTGAGCATACTTCATTAATAATCGCTTTTTCTTCTCTCTTTAGTTTCACTTATAATAAAGGATAATAAAGATTATCGAAATGTATATCGTTAAAATCCCCATTTTAGCCAAGTTTTTTTTTTTTTTTTTTTTTTTTTTTATGGCTTGTGTAAAAATTATTGCCAAAAATAACGCCAGATTGGCCACCAAACTCCGCCAAACAGTTTTAACATTTTGGTGGAGGTTTTTTGTTTGTTTTTTTTTTTGTTTTTTTTTCCACTTAAAAGAATTATCGCCAAACTTGCCATTTATTCTACTTGAATGATGGAAATATAAAATCTGTAAATGACACAAATCCACGTCAGTATTATAGTGTAATTGAAAGTTGTGCGATGTCCCACACCCTTAGTTATTAGTGTTGTTGGAAAAAGCCAAATTGACGAGTAGTGATATTTTCAGACAATATTTTTGTTCTAGAACTACGTAAAATGTTTTTCTTCTCAAGAAGTATCTTTACCCTCTCTTCACATTGAATCACGTCGAAATCGGAAATTGTCTCTTTCGTTTTCCTTCTATGTCATATTTTCATCTATAAAACTACTGAGGCAACAAAGAAGCTTACAACTCGCGAAAAATGCAGCTCTTGAATAAAATTGACAGGTTGGAAAGCGTCTTCATTTCAACACTGGATTCTTTATACTTTGTCCAAATTCAAAAATTTCATGGGCTTAGGGCGATATTCGTACGATCAATGTATACCAATGCTAGAAAAGACACTCGCCTGTTCTTATATATTATTTTAAGACACATACTGAGCATTTAAGGAAATGGATGATACTATATCATCTTGCATTGATTTTATATGCAACAACATGTCTTTATTTCAAAAACTCAACATTAAACTTACTATTGGTCTTTTTCTCAATGAAACTGAAAAGGAATGTCTGTATATTTTTAATGTCAAAACAAATTACTTTTTTATTTCGTCTTTCACGGGATTTAAACTTATTAACTCAAACTTGTTAATTAATGGCAGTTTTTATAAACATAGAACTATAATTTATACAGAAAATTCCACTTCAAAAAATATCTCAACGGGAATTATTATATCCTAAAAAACTTATTATATTTTCATCCCCAGAACTTATTTTAATGAGGAGAAAACCTTGAAGTTTTTATAGTTCTACAAAAACAAAAAATTTATACAGGATTTCCTTTGATGAGTACTAGGTACAGATCAATGGATTAATGAGGGATATATGACTAGAATGTAGATAGTTTTGCTAATTAGGAATCTTACATTAGGATTTGATTTCAAAATAAATAAAACAGGTAGTGAATTTGAAATATTCAAGAATGCAGTTAAGGTATATTCTAGCAACATCGTTATCTATATTCTGAAGTGATATAATAAATGTATTTCACTCTTCATCTTTCTTTTGTCTTTCATTCTTTTTTCTTCCTTTCTTCGTCTTTCTTTCGATCTTCAACAATTTGAAATACAGATATATAACGCAATTTCCTATACCCTTTTTATAATCGATTGAACTTCCACAAAAGCATCTCAAATTTAAACAACTTATTTCCATTTAGAAACTTCAACAACACCATAGACTTTAAATATAATACTCTGTTCCTAAATATATTTTCAACTACAATAAATTGGTTTTAAAACTGATTTACACAGCGAACTCATTGCTTGTCGCCTAGACAACCCACGCTTTTAAAACTGTATTGATGACAATATTAATCGCTAATCGTATTGTCACCGAAGAGCTTAATTTCATTATAGATTCCCAAGTTAGAGACATTCTTTCAAAGATACCAAATTCAGACCTGACCTAAAAAGGACAATTTGATTCTATAAATGTACTTTTTTTTCAAATATTTGCGATTTTATTTTAAAAACATCTTATTAACATAATATTCCTGTTGAACAGTTCACAGAATGGAAATGGCCTCTATGTAAAGATCTCAAAGTCTTTCTAAACAATAATCTTGTGTCTATCTTTCCAACTACAATATGAAGGAAATCAAGGAAATCAAAGAGATGGTTAAAAATATTCAAAATCATTTCATTAGATTACACATGTAGACAAAATAGTTAATAATTATTCTTTTATTTGAATATATATATATATATATATCCTTACTAGACAACGAATTAAGAATGCCACCTACCTATAAACCATATATTTTAAACTACAATATCATTAGCAAAGAAATTATGGCTTTCAACAAATTCTTTAAATTCAATAGCTCTTGAATAAAATATCCTTATACCACAGTCATTCTGAAATTCCATGACTCTCATGCAGCATTCCACTACATCACCTGTGGCTCTAATGCTTGCATTACTTATCCAATCAAAATATTCTTCAACGTACTGAATAAACTAAAGGATTTCATTTTTCAAGAAAGTTGCACATGAATCCTCAAAAACAGCAAACTTATTCTAGATTTTAATTCACATAGCAATATCGCAACCATTGCACTTTTGCCTGAAAAGATTTTTTCACCAGCATACCTCTAAATGATTTGAAAGATGTGCTCAAAGTGCGTTTCGTTGGCCCCGCCCACAAACGCACTAATTTTTTAATATATACCAAAATTTAGTGCTAAATTAGTGCTTTCAGAATCCACCATTAAAAAAATTAGTGCGTCAATATTTACCGAGATATACAAAGAAATGCGTGGGCGGGGCCAACGAAACGCTTGCCCCGCCCACAAACGCACTAATTTTTTAATATATAGCAAATTTTAGTGCTCAATTAGTGCTTTCAGAATCCACCAACCAAAAAATTAGTGCGTCATTACTTTTCATAAAATTCAAGGTTAATTGAGGGTAGGCTGGCAAAATGCTGGCCCCGCCTACAAAAGCAATCATCATTCATTATATGTTAAAATGTCGGGCATAATTAGTGCTTTCAGAATACCCAACTGCCAGAATTAGTGCGTCAATATTTTGGCCGATATTGACCATTTGGTAATAATAATTCACTAATCACTTGAGTTTCGTTGGCCCCGCCCACAAAAGCAATCATCATTCATTATATGTTAAAATGTTGGGCATAATTATTGCTTTCAGAATACCCAACTGCAAAAATTAGTGCGTCAATATTTTGGCCAAAATTGCCAATTTTAGCTTATTGCCGAATGTATGCGTGCCTTTAACCGATGTAAATTATCACGCACTAATTGTATGACCGGTGCCAAATTTTAGTGCTCAATGAGTGCTTTCCGAATCCCCAACTGCCAGAATTAGTGCGTCAATATTTTGGCCAAAATTGACTATTTCGTAATAATTATTCACTTGTCACTTCCGTTTCGTTGGCCCCGCCCACAAAAGCAATCATCATTCATTATATGTTAAAATGTTGGGCATAATTAGTGCTTTCAGACTACCCAACTGCAAAAGTTAGTAGGTCAATATTTTTGCCAAAATTGCCAATTTTAGCTTATTGTCGAATCTACGTGAGCCTTAAACCGATGTAAATTATCACGCACTAATTGTATGACCGGTGCCAAATTTTAGTGCTCAATGAGTGCTTTCAGAATCGCCAACTGCCAGAATTAGTGCGTCAATATTTTGGCCAAAATTGCCAATTTTAGCTTATTGCCGAATGTACTCTAGCCTTAAGCCGATGTAAATTATCACGCACTAATTGTATGACCGGTGTCAAATTTTAGTGCTCAATGAGTGCTCTCAGAATACCCAACTGCAAAAATTAGTGCGTCAATATTTTGGCCAAAATTGCCAATTTTAGCTTATTGCCGAATGTACTCTAGCCTTAAGCCGATGTAAATTATCACGCACTAATTGTATAACAGGTGCCAAATTTTAGTGCTCAATGAGTGCTTTCAGAATCCACAATCGCCAGAATTAGTGCGTCAATATTTTGGCCAAAATTGACCATTTCGAAATAATTATTCACTTGTCACTTCCGTTTCGTTGGCCCCGCCCACAGACGCACTAATTGTCTCGCATATGCAACATTTAGTGCTCAATTAGTGATTTCAGAATACCCAACTGCCTTAATACCAACAAAATTACCAACTATCGTGACTTATATTTATTTCGCGAAATGAAAACTGAAAAGTCAGGTATTGAAAAAAGTATTTAAGAGGCAGTTCCGTCTTTACCTCATTGCTTTGTCCATCCAGAGCCACCTTGAAATAATATTTAAAATAGAAGAAGTCCCCAGTTTTTAATTACTTTGATAAAATATATGAAATTTTTTAGAAATAAAATAGTATAATTGTAAATATTTTGGTCAAGATACTGACCGACTACCAATGTAATGGTATGTAAATCTAATACTCTTTTGCTATTGAGTTGCTTCTGAACTCAATAAATGAACTACGGAACTCAGGAACTACGTCTTGGTAAATGTATTCGCGGCTGCCTAGTCTTGACTGATAAGGTAAACACTTTTATTGGTTTAGTCCTCTCCTCCTTTGAACTCTGACCTCACCCCCTCTTCACATCCCCCAATTCACTTTTTCCACACGTTCTTTGAGAGTTGAAAGAACAGTGGGATGATGGTTCATAGGGGAAGCAAAATCGAAGGAATTAGGGCAAATTTTAAGGATTAAGGGTGGCTTCATATGTGTTGAGAATTACGCTTGTGATGGAATTCTTTTAGCTTCTTTTTCTTCAATCTATTCCTATAGAAATAAGAGAATTGAATCGAACTGTAGTGTTTACAAAGCAGTTGAAAATATACGAATATATATATATATTTTTTTATTACAGAGGTGTTATGACGCATATTTTAGGCTATACTGGAACATCTTTTTGGGGTTCCATTCAACCAGTATTATTTGTAGGCTCCTACGTTTTGGTTAAAATTGTGGTATTTGCATCAAGAGAATACACAAAGTATTTCTTACTTCTGAAATTGCGCATTAATTTAGGAATAAAATGTTTTTTAAAGGTTTAAGTTACGTTTTTTAAACATATTGGTCATACATAATTGAGTCATCTTTATTCTCTTTTGTCTACTTCAAAATTCGTATTTTTTCTCCCTTTCTTTTCTGCCCTTCTTTTTTCAAACTGAGAAGTTATTGTGAAGATGCTGGTGTTCTCTATCCCCCTCCTCTGGAAGCGCACTGGTATTCCGAGTGATTACTCTATTTGCTTATTTTTTTAAGAACACCAAATTTATTTAAAGAAATTTTATTAAATATATATTTAGCTAAGTGCATGTTTTCCTTCAACATACTATAAATCTTTCATCAAAAATGTATGAAAAATTGAGATCAAAATTAATAATAATTGGACATCCATGATTTTTTTTTTTGAGAGCAAGGTGTTTCCTTCTTCTCACAAAGAAAATTTCATGGTGAAAGAAAATTCAAATGTATCTGAATCCTCATGGTTTATTTCAGAATGTGGTAATTTATAAAGCAAATTTGTGAAGGTCAATAATTTTGCTCTGGGCTCAGTATATTGTTGCGTGGAAGGGTTCGAAAGATTTGAAGCCAAAGCAGATCAAAACTTGCAGAAATTTATTCCAATGTAATTCTTCACAGATTCTCTTACAGCTCCAGAACTTCTCGTTCTAGTAGACACAATACAGCTCTTTTTACAACGATAGAGCATAAAACAGCAGTTAAAAACTCGACAACACAACTGCTAAATCGCCCCAAAAGACAATGCAATGCAGTTCGCTTTCGGAACTCAGTATCAGTAATTCCAGTCAATTAATGGACTCAGCTAACAACTTACGGACTCGAAATCAACTACTCCCTCCATCACCCGCTCTCTTGAGCTTTTATAGGGGAGAAGAACATACGTGAACCATCTTGAAACTCCTAGAGATAGATATTTGGAGAACTTTCCAGATCGTAGTCGAAAAGTCCTATACATGTACATGGCGACAAAAATTAGTCACCAAAACCGTCGCCAACTTGGCGAGATTGCCATTACCATAATGTTAAATGCCCCGCTCCTTAAAACTCGCTTCCCATAGTTGCCTCTGTAAAACTCGTTATAAAGCACAAGACCCTTATTGCAGGGAAGCCAAGCTCAGACGAACTATTGCACTGCCTTATGCGAAATGTACATAAATTTTCCTATTTACAAAATTAACACTACGAAATATTTACAAATATGCAAAAATTCGTAGAAATATGGAATCATTTTTAATCAAAAAGGAATTTTTTTCTCGTATTATCATCAATCACAATTTTGCAGTAGAATTATGTTTATTTAAGTGACTGTGAACAAAAAAGAGAAGTCAAAAGGAGCTGTTAGCCCATCCCAACAGTATTCAATACTAAGCACTATTTTATATATTCTTCAAATGAAGCAATTGTAAAATAATTGCTTTAATATTCTATCACAGTTGAATTAGTTTTTAAGCAGAAATATATGTTACACTCAACTTTGAAATAACATTTCTGAATAAAGCACGGGGATAAAAAATATTTTAAAAGGTAAGACATATATCTAATATAGGAAACAGTAATTTAGTTTCGGAGTTTCATTGCTCAGTGTTTTGAATATTTTAGAAATATTCAATATAAATCAAGGTAAATATTTACAATCTATTAGTATAAAAAATAAAGTATGATGTCATGTATAGTGTTTTCTTGCTTGTTTTATTTTAATTTTGGGAATCTTTGCATTCATTTTGTATGATATTCTGGTCCACCTTAATCAAACTGCTATGCAGATAAAGTGTAGGTGACAATTACATGAACCAGTATTTTCATAATGTATTTTCCTATTTGATGTTGTTGTTATGAATGTTAAAAAGATATATTTTTTGCCAAAAAAATAACAAGTACTAATGGTGGAATTATAAGCTATATACCTATCAAAAATACAAAAATCATTTAAATTTACATTGAGAGCCTATTTTTAATCTGTAGATAATAGCAAAAGTACTTGAAGTATGAAATATCTAGCTCTTATAAATAAAAACATTTAAATTTCTGTAGAGTCCAATTTTTATAGCACTAAAGGAATTGTTTCGGGAGCGTTGATATCCTTCATATACCATGTCCTATCACAAGTATGGGCCACCTAGTTACAAAAGAGCAAAATTGTTAATGGTGCACATCACTCTACATTTCAATCTTGACTCGCAATGGAATAGAATGTTATCTTTTTGAGATCCGAACATTCTTAACTAAAAATGACAGACAAATATCATTACTTCTGAAGACAAACCAAGTTGTAACTTCTCATCAATCCACACTTCAGAACAAGTGTTCCGCCTTCTTTACGATAAAAGTAATCCGACACGTGGGGGATGGGGGGGGGGGCTATACATGTTTCAAGTAAGAAGGGGATATCTACATTGCACCCAAATAACACAGACCTCCCACTACCAAGCACCAACATATAAAGCTGATCCCGGTCGGAGTTTCGCTCATCTCTAACAGTTCAAGAAGGGACGACGCGAACGGGGGCATCTCGCCCCCCCCCCCCCCTTCAAAGTTTTAATAAGTTGAACAGTCGGCACATTTTCGATATTTTATCAAGTCCCCTTTTTTTTAAAGTCGATCCTTAATAAAATCAAATTGAATAATAATAATAATAATAAAAAATTAAAAAAAAATAAAAAAAATGCTGTACAAAAAAATATTAAAAATACCTATCCGAGTTTGACGAATCGGCATTTTTACACTAGAAGTCTATATATAAGGGAGTCGGTGTCTTTTTCCCAGCCTACATTGATGGACTGCGTACACAAATATAATAGGTATCCTGCGAACACAAATCATAGATATCTTTATTATCTCACCCCGCTAAAGTTTTTAGAAAGGCGGCTCGGCAAATTTCCAAAAAAGTTAGTTGAGTCCGTTAGTTGACTGGAATTACTGAGTTAGCTGTCTCTCAGCGAGCATTCAGAGAGTTCCGAAAGTGAACTGTATTGCATTGTCTTTTGCGGCGATTTGTAGCAGTTGTGTTGTCAAGTTTTTAACTGCTGTTTTGTGCTCTAATGTTGTGTAAAGAGCTGTATTGAGTCTACTAGAACGAGAAGTTCTGGAGTTATAAGAGAATCTGTGAAGAGTTATATAGGAATAAATTTCTGCAAGTTTTGATCTGCTTTGGCTTCAAGTCTTTTGAACCTATCCACGCAACAATATATATGTAATATTATTTCATATGAATTTATTACATCTTAATATCCATGACATTTTATTTGTAAAATTAATTTTATTTATAGAAATTTTTTTTTTTCATGTTTATATAAATTTTCTTAAAACGAAAATTTTCTTTTAAAAGTGGCTCATGTATAGTAATGAAAAATTGAGTTGATGAAATGAGTCCTGTTCCTATTATTAGGATTATTTCCGCAAAATTTTCTTTCAAAAGCATCCAATTTTCAATTTCAGATGGCAGCACTAGAGAAATAAATGCCAACCAATCAGAGAGCTGCATTATTTTCCCTTGTTCGAATGCAAGTAAAGGTAGCTAATATGCGTCCCTGACATTGTCTCTATTGTTGCGTGGATGGGTTAGAAAGATTTGAAGCCAACGCAGATCAAAACTTGCAGAAATTTATTCCGATATACTCTTCACAGATTCTTTTAGAAAACCTGAACTTCTCATTCTAAAAGACTCAATACAGCTCTTTACACATCAACAGAGATCAAATAGCAGTTAAAAAAACTTCACAACTGCTACAAATCTTCGCAAAAGACAATGCAATACAGTTCGCTTTAGAACTACTCTGAATGTTCACTGAGACTCAGTATCTCAACTCAGTAATTCCAGTCAACTAACGGACTCAATTAACTCCATCACCCGCTCTCTTGGACTTATATAGGGGAGGCGAACCTTCGTGAATCTTCTAGAGATAGACATTTGGAGAACTTTCCAGATCGTAGTCGAAATATCTTATACATGTACATGGGGACCGAAAATGTCGCCAAATGGTCGTCAAGTTTGGTGACAAAAATTAGTCTCCAAAATTGTTGCCAACTTGGCTCTATATCGCCAATTTGGCAAGATTTCCATTACCATAATGTTAAATGGCCTGCTCCTTGTAAAACTCGCTTCCCAGCGTTATCTCTGTAAAACTCGTTATTAAGCATTAATAGACACATTGCAGGAAAGCGAAGTTAAGACGAACTATTGCACTGCCTTATGCGAAATGTACATAAATGTTCCTATTTACAAAATTAACGAATATATTTATAAATATACAAAAATTCGTAACACTATTATAAAAGTCGCAGTGCTTCGCGTAGGTAATTTTGTGTGATAGCAATAATCTGCCGGAATTTTACGAAGAATTTTCCCAGAATTTGTTTCCGACCAAACGGTATAGTGGTAGCATGCTAAATTCTAGATCGCGAGGTTGCGGGTTCGAGTCCCGTGTTAGGCATGGGTGTTTATAAATGTATTGTTATTACTAATTTCTGTATATTTGTAAATATTTCGTAGTATTAATTATGTAAAAAAGGAAAATGTATGTACATTTCTCATAAGGCAGTGAAAGAGTTGACTTCACTTCGCTTTCCTGCAATGCGTCTCTTAATGCTTGAAAACGAGTTCTACAGGGATCATGCATGAAAACAAGTTTTACAAGGGGCAGGCTATTTAACATTATGGTTAATGGCAATCTCATAAGTTGGCGACGGTTTTGGCCTACTTTTGGTTGCTAAATTTGGTGAGAATTCGCAAAATGTCGCCAAACTTGGCGATCATTTGGCGACATTTTCGGTACATGTATCCCATGTACATGTATAGGACTTTTCGATTACGATCTAGAAAGTTCTCCAAATTTCTCTCTCTGGAAGGTTCGTGAAGATTCACCACTCCTATATAAGGACGGCCGTGAGTAGAGTTAGTCAGTTCTTCGATTTTGAGTCACTGAATTAGTTGACTGGAGATACTGAGTCTCAGTGAGCATTCTAAAGCGAACTGTATTGCATTGTCTTTTGCGGTAATATAGCAGTGGTGTTGTCAAGTTTTTAGCTGCTGTTTTGTGCTCTATTGTTGTGAAAAGAGCTGTATTGTGTCTACTAGAACGAGAAGTTCTGGAGATGTAAAGGAATCTGTGAAGAGTTATAGTGGAATAAACTTCTGCAAGTTTTGATATGCTTTGGCTTCAAATCTTTCGAACCCATCCAACGCAACAATAGTATATATTTCATGTAATGTGAATTTTGATGTCCTAAGTTTATTTTTAACTATGGAAACTTTCTGGTGATATTTGAATGGCATTCGAAAATGTCAGCCGAACAAATAAAATTGTATTCTATTGAATCCGTATCTATGATGAACTGTGATATGCGCGTACATTCCGCAATAAGTTGAAATTGACGATTTTGGCCAAAATATTGACTCACTAATTCTGGCGGTTGGGGATTCTGAAAGCACTCATTGAGCATTAAAATTTGACACCGGTCATACAATTAGTGCGTGATAATTTACATCGGTTTAAGGCTCGCGTACATTCGGCAATAAGCTAAAATTGGCAATTTTGGCCAAAATATTGACGCACTAATTCTGGCAGTTGGGGATTCTGAAAGCACTCATTGAGCATTAAAATTTGGCACCAGTCATACAATTAGTGCGTGATAATTTACATCGGTTTAAGGCTCACGTACATTCGACAATAAGCTAAAATTGGCAATTTTGGCAAAAATATTGATGCACTAACTTTTGAAGTTGGGTATTCTGAAAGCACTAATTATGCCCAACATTTTAACATATAATGATTGATGATTGCTTTTGTAGGCGGGGCCAACGAAACGGAAGTGATTAGTGAATAATTATTACGAAATGGTCAATTTTGGCCAAAATATTGACGCACTAATTCTGGCAGTTGGGGATTCTGAAAGCACTCATTGAGCACTAAAATTTGGCACCGGTCATACAATTAGTGCGTGATAATTTACATCTGTTTAAGGCTCGCGTACATTAGGCAATAAGCTAAAATTCGCAATTTTGGCCAAAATATTGACGCACTAATTTTTGCAGTTGGGTTTTCTGAAAGCACTAACTATGCCCAACATTTTAACATATAATGATTGATGATTGCTTTTGTGGGCGGGGCCAACGAAACGGAAGTGATTAGTGAATTATTATTACAAAATGGTCAATTTTGGCCAAAATATTGACGCACTAATTCTGGCAGTTGGGTATTCTGAAAGCACTAATTATGCCCGACATTTTAACATATAATGAATGATGATTGCTTTTGTGGGCGGGGCCAGCATTTTGCCAGCCTACCTCAATTAACCTTGAATTTTATGAAAAGTAATGACGCACTAATTTTTTGGTTGGTGGATTCTGAAAGCACTAATTGAGCACTAAAATTTGGTATATATTAAAAAATTAGTGCGTTTGTGGGCGGGGCAAGCGTTTTGTTGGCCCCGCCCACGCATTTCTTTGTATATTTTGGTAAATATTGACGCACTAATTTTTTTAATGGTCGATTCTGAAAGCACTAATTTAGCACTAAATTTTATTATATATTAAAAAATTAGTGCGTTTGTGGGCGGGGACAACGAAACGCACCTATGTGCTCACTAGAGTCGAGAACCACAAAAGTTCAGTGGGAGGGGTTTTCAGTCAAACACTAAGTTTTCTCCTGTATTTCCTCTATAAAAGACAAAATCTGTGCAAAACTTTCTCATCTCATATCACATGTCACCTATATATTTTTACACTTTATTAATCTGCCACTTACATAGGCCAAAATAGCAAAATGTATTTATTCATTATTTGTGTTATACCAAACACCAATATGGCACCTACTTTGATCTAGATCAGGTTTTATCTACACTATAGATGAATTTGAAATTTTTCTATTTGCTTAAATTCAATTATAGAAGGAGACATATTTTTAAGGAAACGGGAAAACTCCATATCATATCATCATATCAGTTTATTATATATTTAGGGCACTTGAAACATAAAGGTCTTGTAGCACTGAAACGCAATTAACAGCATTTGAAAAACGAAAACATGCGTATTGTTAAATTTTTTTTTTAAATAATATTTTATACTAGAACTAAATAGATCATAAATAATGTATAGTGATTTCTTTTATGCTGTAATTATTTACAAGTCCATTATTTATTTTAAAGTTCTTGGACCAAATAGGTGCTTTAATGCGATATTGAAGGCTTATTCTGCCTGAATAATGGTGAACTTAAAACGTATTCTTTTGAAATTATTTACGTGATTACTAAGTCTTTCTTATTCATTCATGGGAGGGGGGGGGGGGGGGAATAAGAAAAGAAAAAAAACATTGGAAAAATGGGGGTTCTAACACTAAAATCCCTCCCCCAAGTTGAGCACATGATGCTCAATGCCTACTACAGTGACTATTCTCAACGTTAATATTGAATTCTGGAGTAAACTAATTAATTTCTGCATTTTCAATAATTACATTTACAATCGTAAACAACTAGTTATTTTGGTTACATGTTACCCAAAGGAGCATCTTCTATAGTATTTTACTAAATCACTTCTTACCTTTAAAAAAAAAAAAAAAAAAAAATACGTTTTTAAGAATTTTTTTTTTTTTATATATTAAAGACCTAATTTTATTTAATAGTGCATATTTAACCAACCGCTGGAAAGAGATGTATCCTAAAGAACATCTTTTTAAAAATACCAATACTTCCATCACTTCCGCATAGTTCGTTGATCTTGAAATTAAATTTTTCTGAAGCGATTTCATTGACTATTTTAGAATAAGTAGTGAATTCAATTTAAAGTGGTAAAACTAATCCGTTGGTCTTTCAACTTTTTCATTAAAGTTTACCACAATACTGTAATTAATCAACACTATCGAATTCAATCCATCTATAATAATAAAACAAGCTGTCTGTCTGTCTGTGGATCTATAGAAACCTACTTAAAACTGGTGTAGAGCTCTGAAATTTTCAGCATAAGTAGTTTGGGCCTTCTAATTGTATACGTCACAAACATAATGTTAAACTTTTAATTAGTTCTTTTTTAATTAATTTTTTTAATTAATTAATAAATATGTTACAAAACGATATCGAATAGGGCTACACAGCTCTGAAATTTTCAACATAAGTAGTTTTGGCCTTCTAATTAGATTTTTGAAAAACAAAATTTTGAATTTTTATTTAGTTTCTTTTTAATTAATTTTTTAATAAATTATTAAATATTTTACAAAATGATTTCTAATAATGCTACAGCTCTAAAATTTTCAACATACGTAGTTTTGGACTTTAGAAAAACAGAATTTTAAATTTTTGTTTAGTTCGTTATTATTTAATTTTTTAATCAATTAATAAATATATTAATTACAAAATGATTTCAAATAGGGCTACAGCTTTTAAATTTTCAACATAAATAGTTATGGCCTTCTAATTGGATTTTTGAAAAACATATTTTTTTTTTTTTTTAATTAATGAACAAATATTTTACAAAACGATTTTTAATTGGCCTACATTTCTGAAATTTTCAACACAAGTAGTTTTTGCCTTCTAATTGGACTGAGAAAAAGAATGTTAAAATTTTAATTGGTTTTTTTAATCAAATTTTTCACAAAAAGCAAATTCGAATAGGCCTAGAGCTCTAAAAGTTTCAACATAAGTAGTTTTAGCCTCTAATTTTGCTTTCCACAAACACGTGTAAAAATAATCTTAAAAGGGTGTTGTATTATTGTATTAACAGGGAATTTTTTTTTTCTTTACACGGGAGAGGCTTCCAGTATTAAGGCTTTACGTAGCAATTAGATTTTAGTGAGTAAAACGAGCTTATGCTTACGCAGCAATGAACCTTTCAGCGAGCGAAGCCAGCATATGCTTGCATAGCAATGAACCTTTTAACGAGTGAAATAAGCCTGTGTTTATGTGTTCATGAACTTTTCAGCGAACGAAGCGAGCTCGATTTTGCATAGCGATGAACCTTCCTACGAGCGAAGCGCCAAAAACTGGGTCCTATACACGAATGACAGATTTCCGCAACGCGAGGCCTCACAGATAGCTAAAATATTGCACATGTTAAAATTTCGTAGCGAAGCACGGGTATTTAGCTAGTCTGCAATAATACCTCCAACAAGAAAAATCTTCAACACCTTAAATAGCAACCAATTCCTTTTATATGTTATCAAGAAATATGTCAATTTTAAAGTCTTTAATGGCATCACAGTCTCCACTAATTCATCCACTCACGCTTCTACGTTTTAACAGCTCGCTTAACCGAAGAGGATATAAGTTTTACTTTGCAATCTCATTGGTTTAATTACCTTTGTGGGTATTAGTTTGGCTTCGTGGTTATCACTATATTCTTAGCTTCATATAAGTAACTAAAAATACAAATACAACAATTTGTATAGTAGTACGAATATATTTAGGATCTGAAGGTTAAATAAAAACCACAAAATATCTCATTTGAGAATAATTGTGGCTCAATAAAATCAAGAAGTGATGTACATGTAGTATTTATATACTGCTTCTGCATCTCTAAGAGGAATAATTACAATCCTTTACAATATCATACTACCGTGTTATGACGCTAGAAAAGATGAAAGTTATCAATCATCGAAACAAAAGGTTAATATTTGAAGTATTTCCACTTACTTTATTTAATTTAATGGAACATATTTAATAGGCAATATGAAGTAGTTTTTTTTTATCAATTGGTATGTGCTTTGTATTATTTATATATTATGCAAAATAATATATATCTTGAAAATCAAATCTATTTTAATAATTTCTATTTTAAAAATCGGTACTTGGAAATGAACATTCTTGTCCATAAATTGTTTAAAAACCAAAGAATTCGTATTTCTTAAATTATTTTATATGCATGATTCCCATTTTTATAATCGTCTATATAATAGTTTTACTTAAAAAATAAAATTTAGGTAAATTCCCTTTCGGCTTTTCATCAGCAAAGTGAATTGCCTGGGTATAAAAGGTTTAGATTCAATTGAACTTCCATAGATTCCAAAACATGCTATCTTCTAAGGAGAAAATTGGATTTATATGAGGCTTTTACTAGAAAAGCCACAAATAAAATACATTACAAATGCGCTTGAGAACAGTTTGTAAATCAAAGTAAATTCAAAAACTGACTGAAAATTTTCAGACGTTTCTAAAAATGGAAGTCCCAAGTGAAAACACTAAATAAATAATTCAATACACTTTTCTCTACATTAGTTTTTCCACATCTACAGTAAATCGAATTTATTACTTGTGCTATTCCATAAGTAATTAGAATAATATATGTATGCAATTGATGGCTAGTAGGCCTGGGCGATGTTAACATTTCTACATCGTGATATATTGAGAAGCAAACATCTCGATGTCACGATACATCGCGATGCTAACTATGTGTATATTTTTTTTTACAAAATACTACAAAACAACATTTTCATAACACGCTATATAGCCGAAAGTTATGCTTAATTAGCTTTGTAAAATTTTATTAAATTCATTTTAATTTTGTATAGTTTTAGGAAGTTTATTTTAAATAACATGAGCAGCGACCGAATTATTTTCAGTGAGATACACAAAGCACCCAAGGGGGTATAAGCCGGTTATTATCATTATTATTTTGGTTTAATCCGGATTTTTCAATTTCTCTATCTTAATGAAATTTTACTTTGTTATTTTCCAGGGAAGGAGGGGGCTGGAGGACAAGTGCACTTCCTGGCGGTGCACATGTAACTTTAGTTATTGGATATTCTTAATCAATTAAATCAAAAACATACTTTATAATGAGTATTTTATTACTTACAATATACAATATAACTATCATGCATTAGTTTTATTTTTATTGTTTAACATTTAAAATTCTAATGATCTTTATTTTGTGCCAAAAAAATCTGTATTTCCGCATTTTTAAGAAGCAATGTTGGATTGATACTTATGGAAATAAACTTTATTCAAATTGTACAAACTGAAAAAAAAATATAAAACATTTATTTACTTACGATACCGAAGAGGAAATCCTTAAAGTGGATGGGAAAAAATCGTTTATAAGTATTTAAGCAATCAAATTAGAGAAACGACTGTGATTAGTCCATGCCCTAGTTCACATTGATTTTGGCAGATATAACAAACAGTAATAAATAACCAGATTATCTTAACTGAGTAAGAACTAGACAGAAATTGCCAAGCCAGAATACCGCAATCCCCTTGCGTTAATAAATAAAGCAAAATAAAATAATAGCAAGATAAAAAAAATCTTGAAGTTAATATAAAAGATTTCAAAATACAAAAGTGTAATACTTTATTTCTTTCAAGTTAGAGAAATAATGAAAAAAAAAAAAATCAAAAATGAAACACAAAAAGTGTAGGAAATGCCCAAAAATAGATATCAAGGTCTTATATCTGATGACTATTAAATAAAAATAAAAATGTTTTCCAAGAGTTGAGAGAACAACATAAATAATGTTCAAACATTAAAGGAATACTTCTTTTATCTTATCTCCAATATTACTAGACTGCTGGCACCACCTGTCAAACGGCCCGATGTCGACGGTTTCCTTATGTTTCTATTCAATATTGGGAACATCGCGCATATGCAGGGCAGGGTGGATAGGATTATCACGATGTGAGCTTGCTGATGAAGTACCGCGCAAAAGCAAATGGAACTCGTTTCAAACGGCGAGGTGTTAGCTGTTACAGTACGTTTCTGTACAGTTTTGGAGACACCGCGCATATGCAGGGTGGATTACTGCGATGTGTTGAAGTATCGTGTTTCAAACGGCGTGGTGTCGACGGTTTCAATACGTTTCTATAGTATCTTAGGAACACCGCGCATGAATCGTGGTGCGGTTCTTCGTCCTTGAATGCGAATGAAGTATCGCCTCAGCAAAAGCAAATAGAAATCGTCTCAAACGGCGAGGTGTTAGCTGTTACAGTACGTTTCTATACAGTTTTGGAGACACCGCTCATATGCAGGGTGGATTACTGCGATGTGTTGAAGTATCGTGTTTCAAACGGCGTGGTGTCGACGGTTTCAATACGTTTCTATAGTATCTTAGAAACCTCGCGCATCAATCGTGGCATCACGGTTCTTCGTCCGTGAAGTGCTAAGCAAGGATCGCGCTCTCGTCAAAAAAGATCGTGATGTATCGGGTATGCGAAAATAGTGACACCGGTTTGACGATGTTGATTTCACACCGGTTTTGGACGATAAATCGATACATCGCCCAAGCCTAATGGCTAGAATGGTTTGTATGACTTGTCTAGATATCAGAAAATGCCAGTTCTTTTTGGAACGCTTAAAAATTTTGTGAGAGAGGAAATTATGAAATATTTCATAAGGGACATTTAAAAAAGTATGAAATACATAAAATGTGCTTTTAAAATTTCTTAGATAAAGCGTTTTTTAAGTGATACATCATTATGATTACAGAATTTATAAATAAATATATATATTCCATTATGTTTCCTCATTTCACTTCAGAGAGAATTAAAAAGATCACCTGTATAATTTTTAAATGTTCTATATTCTTGAAGTACTGTGTCTTTTTACTTAATGTCTAATTCCCCTATAAAGTTTAAACGAAAACTAGAATGAGGTAAATTTGACTTGTTAGTATTGGCGTCAGTACCAAAGGATATGTTCGTTTATATTTTAAAAACAAATAAAAAAATTGATCTGATATTTTTCTAATTCGTCAATAACCTAAAAAAGTCTAGCATATAATGATAATTCACTTTATTGTATATTAACTACTGATTTTCTAAAATTTCATTACACTTAAAATTATTACGTACATTTGAATTAGATTTTTAAATTTATTCATATTTCTAATTGTTTTGATTAATATTAATAATGTTTCATGTACTTGGTTAAATTGTATCAGAAGTAAAATAAGCTTTTAAATCCGTATGTATTTAGTTTTTTATAAAAATATGGTGAGAAAATATTTATAGTGTTCTAATAAATTGCTCTTGAAAAAAGTATTACCACATACCAAAATTAATATTTTCTTTCATAAAAAATGTTGCCTTAAATATCTTTTGGAGCAACTTTAAACATTAAAAAATAACAAAAGTTTCTCCCACTAAACATTTTTACTTAACAAACAAAGCTATTTTACACGTGCTGCCATCTACCGATCGAAATATTACCAATGAATTTTTACCAATGAAAATTTAGATTTCACTGTTCCCAGAAATTTTAATGACATTTGTGTAATTATCTGCAGTTTGAAATAGTTTGTCTTCTTCAGTTGTCGTGTATTACACTTATGGAATTTAGTTCCATGGATCGTATAAAAAGAAATAATATTTTGAAACAACTGCCGACAAAGAACTTACATTGGATGACTTGCTTCATTTGTCACTAAGATAGTTAGAGAGTTTATATTTGACCTACCTCCACTGCACAATAGTGATTATAGACTGACATTGAAAGCATATTATAAATGTCAAACAAGCGATCACTACTACGATATCATTATTAAAGCGGTCTCATTTAAACAATGCTTTTGGTTACTTAACGTACTTATAAAAACGTATTTACGTAAACTTAGAAAATGTGATTTTCCGCAATTTTTTAATTGCGTGTTTTTGGTAAAGTTTTGAAAGCTCATACAAACCTCGCTTATTTTTTTATACACAAAAGTATGCGTTTTTTAATTATTATTATTATTGGAAAAATTATATAACAATTTACGTTTTCATGAATTTATTCGTTTGCGAATTATGAATGTAATAAAAAAATTTCACTGTATGGGTATACCAGTGCTACTGTTGCTATACCATCTTTTCTCATATTATGCAGATATTCCTTATCTTGTGTTTTATATGTGTGTAATTTAAATTTTATATGTTGCAAATGCGGTTCCTAGCGAAAAATACTAATTACTCCTATTGGTTGGTTGTCTTAGCGTTTTCTAGTTGAATTGAATTACTATACGAGCGTATTGTTGCCCGGTCAAATTGTTACATCAGCATCTATAACTACACCTCACAATTCTAAACAACCTTGTAGTTTCAAATAAAGGATTATCTTTACGTACAAATATAGACCTACAATCGAGTTTCTACGTAGACAGAGTTTTCAACTAAAAATGTGTTTCATAGTTCAGTTTTCGACAAAAGAAATGTGTAGAACACTGCATCACAAGATTAATATATTCCACGGGGGAGAGAGGGATTAAAATGGTTTGCGCCATAAAAAGAAAAAAAAATAATTTTTTTTTTTCCATGAAACGATTGATGGAAGCAAAATCTAAAACTTATTTGAAACCATCTCACGCAATTTGAAAGTGAATAAATACGTAAAATTGTACCAGGTAATCTGTACCTTTTTCTCTAGACACAAACCTTCATCTCTCCCTCCCATCATAGATAAAAGAGCTTCCTTACCTACGGCGACGCTTTATTTGGTAAAAGAATTGTTAATCTCTCCTCCATCCTTCAAAGATAAATATACTTTCCCTTTTCAATCGAAAGACATATTTCTCCTGTTGAAAATATAAACAAAATAAATGAAAATATAAACAATCTTCTCCTCATCCTTAGACAACTTTAAATTTCAGGACAATAATCTAGTGTGCATTAGTTGAAACTATTACTTGAATTTCGGCTCTAGTAATAAAAAGGTGTTTAACCTCCTTCTCGTCACGAGAGTCGACGCTTAATTAGTTATTAGCATATATATAATCTGAAAGGCAACATACTTATGCTTGAATCTTATAATGCAATCTTTATGTTGAAAAAGCACCAAGTTAACAAGAAATAGACTTTCGACAAGCTTCTTTAAATGTACTCTTCGTACGAACACTAGATTCGTAAACATTAACGTGGACATGAGATAGGAGTAGTATTTTAAGATAGTTGTTTTTTTCTCAAAGTGTTCTATACTCTGTTCACAATGAGGTGATCAATTTGTATTCGAAATGCGTTGTGCAGGTTTTTTTTTTTTTTTTTTTACTTGCAGTTTGCGATATCGGCATTTTTTATTAACCTTGGCATTAAAAAGGATAGACATGTTAGAGTCTAAAATAGTTTATCAACTATACAAAATACGTATTTATTGCGCAACATAAAATTTAAACTAGTTATTAAAAATTAAGTAAAGCACCTTATCTTATCTACTATCTAAAAATATTATAACTTACTATATACCCCAATCATGAACTATTTAATAATATCAACTCATTAAAATAGACAAAAATCTAGTTAAGAATAGTTAATAGTCTTAAATTCAATCTTTTTTTTTTATTTAATTTATTATAAAATATATATGTCCCTCTTTTAAATGTATATAAATTGAAACTAAAATTTAGTTTTAAAGTGGGTTAGTTAGTTTATCAATTTGTCCAATTTTAAATATGTTACATTGTATTAGACTTTTTTTATTATTTAGAACACAGCTATTTTATTTTTTTAAATATTGTTTGTTGATAAAATTAATAAAAAAAAATTTCGATCAACGAAACCATAATAGAATGACTAGATGAAAATTGAGCTTTTGCTACAATTGTAACTAAGAGATAAAATAAAAAATTCATTTGAAACTAGACATAAAGTAAATAATAATATATTTTTAAATATTAGAATTTTAAAAAATTAGCACATATTCTTCCACTGATTCATAACATTTATTTTTTTATAATATCATTCTTTAATTTTAAAACTATATTTCTACTGTATAAATAAGTTTTGTATGTATTTCATTTTTAATAGCATAAAAAATTAAACAGTTTAAAGGCATACCATCATTTTCATTTGAAAACTGTTAATTTTATTACAACTGTTTTGACAAGAATACGCTTTTTCGGGAAGCGTTTTCTATAAAAAAAATCCCTCCATACTACAATTATCCGTAGATAAAGTGGCTTAAGTCCTCTTCCTCTGAATCCACTTATCGCTTCAATGAACTGGTTCCGTGTATTCGTTATAAAAATGGTTTCCAAATTGAATCTCAGTTCATAGACCCTGAGGATTTATTTTCCAACGATTTGAACTCAGTGCGGATTTTGTGCCGATTCATTAAAAAGATAACTCAGTTTTTTATAAGTTACTAAAGTGTTTCTTTTTTATTTCGTTAAAGTATATTTAAATCAAAGTATTATAATTGATATTAAAACAACTTCCGTTTCCAATGCAAACTCCAGTGCATAGATCATTTTGAACTGTAAAATTATATAAATGATGATCAAGTCCAATTGGAGAGATAAAAAAAAATTCCGAAAAGTTGCAAAAAATCTAATATACTAAAAGCCAACAAATATTTTTTTATAGATAGGGAATTCTGTTGTATCTTAGAACAGTTTTTCTCCTTTTGAATTTTAGAAGGTTGCTTATTTGTTTTAAAATTCCATAAATGGAATATGTGAATCAAACTGATTTATTCTATTTATACAAATTTTGTTTAATTTATCATTTAAATTATTTATAGTTCAAATTATTTAAATTATTTATTATTCAAGTTATTTAAAATATGTATTATTCAAATTATTTAAATTGTTTACTATTCAAGTTATTTAAAATATCTCTAATTCAAATTATTTAAATGATTTATTACTCAAATTAATTAATTTATGATATTTTATTTGAATAATTATCTTACTGAGTAGAGCATTTTTATTGTCTATACAGCCTGAGAATAGTATAACTTCAAAAAATTAATAACTCAGATTAAATACTAGTCTTTCCTCATTTGGCCCATAAAAATCTTTTAAGTAAATACGTAAGGCAACCTATTGAAATTGTTACATTATTTTTTTTTTTATTTTTTTTTTAAATACTTATTGGTTCAAAGTATTTATTTTTAATAATGAATGAGACTGAATAATATTTTTGAATGAGACTGAATAATAATGAATGAGACTGAATAATATTTTTCATTCACAAATTTTCAATGTTTATGTAATCATTAAAAGAGTAATTACATACTGCATGCAATGTTTTAACAATAATTCTCATATTTTCACCCCGATGTGTGTTCATTTAACAATTATTAATTGCACAATAAAAAAAAATTAAAAACTAAATATTTGTGTAAAAACATTGAACTGTTGATGAAATTGTTCAATGGAATTCAATGAAATAGATATATTTAAATATCACCTCAATTTGATTAGGAAAAATGACATTCTCAAATAAAATAAAAAATAAAAAAACCTTTGTTGTCTTGCAGCTTGTCAATAACCCAGATTAGATTACTTAGTTTTGAAATATCTTTTAAATACCAACTCCATTGTCAATTCCCTGTGTAATAAGGAATAAGAAAATTAGATATTTATCTATTTTTATTATTTATCTATTTCCGTGACTTCCTGTCTTTATGTTTTGTTGTATTTTGTATTTATATTGTTTAAACTTTATTTATTATTCAATAACATAATAAAAGTTGCTAATAAAGCTGGCAACTGCTTGTACCATTGTTTATTTCGTAATTTCTTTATTGAGGTGTAAGACTATACAGGTCACACATTAAACAGTTCATGAGTATGTTTGTATGCTGGAGGAATTAAGCATAAATTACTTTTAAAATAAATAGATTAATAAGATTTAACATTTGCTAAATCATCGGTATAAGTAACAAATTGGACAGGGTAATAACATTAACATGATATAGCGTTTGATTATTTTTTACATTTATTTATGTGATAGATGAAACTGCTTCTAGTAAAACTATATCAGTTAATGTGTCTTTGTATTACAGTATTATCTAGCTAGAAAACTTAGTCACGACAACTTTAGACTAAGCTAATTTAAATTTGTTATCTCATCTTAAGTTACATCATTGCCTTTGTAGTTTTTCGGTATTATTTAAAATGTAATGCTTTTATTTATAACTGGCTGTGCAGGTTCTCTTTTATGACCGATGTCATTTCATTGTAAAGAGCGTTATAATTCATTTTATTCAAGCTTGGATATGAAATTTGAACTGAACTGATTAAAGGCAAACAGGAAGTTATTATAGGTAGTAGAGAAGTTAATTTAAAAAGTTTACTTCTGTCAACTACATTTTTTCAAATTATGTTATTAAACATAATTTTATAATTTCATAATTGAACAGCTTTGATTATCGAAAGTAAGTCAAAGAAGACACGCTGGGTCAATTTGATCGCCATGCCAATGTTTGGACAACACCTATACACATATTACCGAAAGAGGTAAAAGCTTAAGAACCGCAGTTCTGATATTTCATAATTTAATATAAAATGTTACGCGCAAAACATTCAACTTTTTTTTAATAAGAAATAGTGGTGAAAGTATCACTTTATTGCGACTTGTTTCATAAAGTTAAGTAATTTTATGAAACTAGTGTGGTAAAATACTTTACCGCACACCTCATGCGCAAATATTATGAACCTTATTTATGTAAAACTCTTTTCAGATCGCGCCACTATGTCAAAAGTTTGAGTAGCTTTAGCAGGATACCTTCGGATTAGTTTTTAATTTAATGATTTGAATAGGTTACAGATTAATATATAATTTTTTAAAAGATACTCTGGGGTAAAAAAATCAATGTCAAACATCTTGATTTTGGCTAGTATACTTTTTAGCATTTTTGGTTGTATTAAAACATACGAAATGCATTTTAAATAATTTTCGTCGTATTTTGAAAAGCAACCCTAGTATAAACTTGGCGACGGCAGAGGCAATCCCTCGCCCAATTGAAATGACACTGTGTTTCGCAATCACATCATAATATGCCAACCTACAATGTTTTTATTTTGTACATCTAGAGATTGTAGTAAAATAATACCTGACAAAATCGCTAGTAATTTTTTATAGTATTATTTTTTTAAATATATGTTTATATGCTATTTTTTTAAATATTTTATTTTACAATATATTTTAAACGAAGATCAGAAATATTTTACATCATATTAATAGTATCTGAGGGAAGCATATGTGTAATGGACGATTCCCGCATTTTTTGTATTTATTTATTCAATTCTAAATGTTTCGAAAAGGCAATAAACACAAAATTTTCTGCTCAATGCGTGCTTTTTTTTTTTTTTTTTTTTTTTTTTTTAATAAGTTTGCAATGGAAGTTCCCCATTAGACTTTTGCGAGAAAACGATTCATTCGGCTCGAATTGAATATGACGTCAAAAAATCTCAAGCAACTTAGCTTGAAATGCAGCAGCAGAAACCAGTTTTGTAAGTTTCTCGCAAATCGTGCCAAACCTGTATCGGATAGGGCAATGGTCTACCAAACCAACGCCAACTATTTGGCAGAAACCTCACAATAACCATGGAAACGGAAGGAAGTTTTGAATATAGTTGAGTGTTTTGGTCGGACTGGTTTTGGTTCGGTTTTGAGGCATTTTCTTTTCTTAACATTTAAATAACTCATTTTTTAAGGAACTTTTGTTTGAATATTTGGAATCAGAGAGAAATTCTTCATAAATATAAAATAATTTCACTCTTTTTTAAAAAATGTGGGAATTGTCCATTTGACATTCATATAATAATTTTAAGAAATAGTTTCTTAATTACTTATGAAATACTTCTGCGATCATATAATGTTCAAACAGTTGAACTTAAAATTAATAATTTTGATGAAGGCAAGTATTCAACATTAAGAATGACAGAACATTCGTGGTTGTTTACATTTATGTATTCTAATTGAGTTAAAATACGTATAAAATATATCTTGTGTAGTATATAATATTCAAAATTAGTGTGCTTTAAATAATGCCTACTAGAATTATGAGTGCCAACGTTAAGAATGACAGCAATAAGATGTTTGTTTACGTTTGGGTATATTTTAATATTTGAATTTACTTAAAATACTAGTGAATATTTATATATAGTGGAATAATAATAGTTTTAAAGCTGTTATAGTTGAAATTATGTATTAAGCTTAAATGTATTGGAACATATTTCAGTCATAAATTTACTTAAATTTATTACATAACATAAGGAGAACCCAACATGATATTGAATTAACAGATGGATAATTTGTGCAATTGTTTTTATTATTATTATTATTATTATTATTATTATCATTATTTTTTTTTTAATCAGGTTTATTGCACTGGAAATTTTTACCCTGACGTGAGGGAAACTAATTTGCAACTAAAATGTTTTTTTTTTTTTTTTAATATCATTTAATGGAAAATTTATGCAATCAATAACAAACTTTTTTTAATCTGAATCAGGGATGGAATAAGTTAAAAAAATTCTTTGAAAACAATGCTAAGACAATTAAAATTTCTCTTCTAGATTCTGAAAGAAAGCTACCAGAGTGCAGAGTGTAACTTCTTGAAGATCTTGTCTTCATCAAATGTTACATTTGAAGTAATTGGATGTCGGATATAATCACACTTACAATACAACTTCGAGCCACTTCAAGCAGAAAGTTAATTAAAATGTAATGAAACATAGTGTAAATGTTTTAAAAAACGTACTGCAAAATATAAGGCGAATGAAAAAAAATGTTAAACACTTGGCTGAAAATATCAACGTTTGAAAGAAACAGATGTATTTTGGGGTATTCATTTTCGTATATATTTTTGGACCTAACGAAAAGAGTGCTGATGAATAACAAGAAAAATATATAATGACCAACTGAGAACCTTTGTCCTTGCACTTCAGTTTTACTCTTCAACAAGAGTCTACAAATAAGCAAGATATGTCTTCAAATAAGTTTTTCTCGATTTGTGTACCACTCGAATATGATGCAATGGCTTAGACTGCCAATCATCCAATGCACTTAAACTATTATAGAAAAGAATTGTTGTTTTCTTACTGGCTGTGCTTTAAAATTTCACCTTGTGTTGTACATCCGACTCTTTTGTTTTTATGAAATTAATTATATGAAAATAATAAAAATTTAAACATGCAAGCTGCAACTTCTCACTAATGCTGCATCATGTGTTATTGTTAATTTTTTTATGCTATTCAAATATTTTTATGTGTGACAATAGACTTTTATTTAGTATTACCACCAAAATTAAGTCTTTAACTGCATCTCTACTGAAATCCCTTCTGAAATAATGTAAATAATTATTCGTTAGACCAGATTACCTGTTCCCATTGGTGTTGTGTCCAGTTTTGGCCGTTTCGTCACCACTGTCGTCGCTTCATAAAATTCTGAGATGACATTAAAGACTTTGGGATGGCTACTCTGGCATGAATGTTCACAGCATGCAGTTCCCGTTGAATAGTTTTGGTAGATACGGGGTTCTGGAGAGTGTAGTTCTGTGTTCATCTCCGAGGTTATCTGCGATGGTGTACTCGTACGTTTTCGGACGACTATTCTCTTCAACGTTCGTCTATCCTGGTCGGCCAACTTCGACTTTCGTCCACTGTTTTGCTTCGCATGGGGCACCTTTCCGAGTTTTGTGTAGGCTGTCATAACCCTTGAGACAGTGAACCTTGAAACATCCATAAGGTTGCCTGTTCTAGGCACAAACGCTCCAGCGAGGCGAGCTCCAACAATCATGCCTCTTTGCACGTCGGATAGGTCGGACAAAATAGCACTTTGCTGGGAACCGAATTTTTTCACACAACTCTCACAGCGGTAAATGCTAGACTGATACCTTTCCTTTCGCCTCAACAAGGTGGAAGACTGATGCTACCCAAGGATTAGCTGTATTGGACGGTCGAAGTATACGACACATTTTGAAATGGATATTCCTATTATTTTGTCCTATACCTGTATTTGTGTGCATGATAATGGTTAATCAGTCCGGACCTACAACTTGATATTGATTTTGAACCCCAACGAACATGGATGCCTAACGCAGGATTCGAACCTGATTTTTTAAGCAGGCGAGACCAGAATTGAGATGGGAATTGCTTAACACACAGGTGTTTGTTTCCAACACATTCTATCATTGGCTATACTTTTTAATTGGCTTCTGAATCTCGATCAACTCGGACCTGTAGTCAATCCCTACTCTTCCTTGGTTAAACTTTCGACTGCAATAATAATCTCGAATGATTATCCTCCAAAAAATTTTAAAAAATAGATTATTTTATATATATATATATATATTTACAGCGTGTCCCCGTATAACCTGGCCGACCTTTATTTTCGACACCGTTGGTCATAGATGCATAGTCCCAATCGAAGAAATGTTTTAAATCGTTAAAATATTTTTACTGAATAGTTTTTAAGTTAGAAAAGGGGTTGGTATAAAAATTACGGATTGTATATTTTTATATGGTCCCCTGTTCCCCCAACTCATATTTAGAAAAATGTTGCCCATGAAAAAATATTTCAAACAAAAAAAATTGAAATTTGAACGACCAATATTAATGGAGATATAAAAAATGGAATTTAGTGACTTATACCACTTTACACCCGTGGTCATAAACATATTTTAAGGGCATGTACACAAAATGAAATACAGAGAAAAAGCAATTGCGTTCGGAAAATTATTCTGTAATCAAACGCATGAATACGATCTATCAATATCTGTAGTGAATTGTGGATGCTGAACTCGTTTGAAAGAGATAATAGGTGCTATACTCCCTGAAAATAACAAAAATCTCTCGATTACGTACGATCAAAGCAAATATGAATTATGTCAAAGCAGAACAAATTCACACTCTTGTGTTGTGCAGAGGTCGCATTCGCCCTAAAATTCCTATAATTCCTTAAATTTTCGTTTCTCCCTAAAATTGTACTTACATTTTTCGTCTATCCCTAAAATTTTAGAAATAACAAAAAAAAATTCCGTTAGTGGTCCAAAAAAAAAAAAATCCCGATCTTTATGTGTAAATTGGCATGTAGTACTGCGGTATTTGCAGGTTCCTATGAAAATTTTAGTGGCAGATTATTGATTGGTAGGTAGAAAACCAATAATGTATGTTCATTGCTTCAGAATACAAGTAGGTCATACTAATACAAGATACCTGATGTATTTAGCTATTTCGTCCATCCTCGTTGTTAAAATGTACACTGCGGAACAGTACGCAGAAATGCTACTTCTGTACGGCCAATGTAATCGAAATGGGCAAGAATATGCAAGACAATATTCAATTAAATTATTTCCAAATGGCATACATCCATCTAAAGTTATACGATTTTAAATATTGTAAAGCGTTTGCGAGAAACAGGTAGCATAGGAAGACGTCCTCGATCCGGAAATTCAAGAGTGGTTGTCTCTGACGAAGAAATTTTGGGCCATGCTCTCTTGCTTTCCCTCAATCTAGTGTCAGGGACATTAGTGAAGCATGTGGATACTCAAAAGCCCATGCGTGGAGAGTCTTAAACCGACACGCTGCACATCCTTATCGCCCGCGATTGGTGCAAGAATTTTTGCGCGGGGATGAAAATAGACGGTTTGATTAATGCAATTTCATCATGAACAAGCTAGAATTGGATTCATCATTTGTGAATAACATTCCATTTTCTGATGAGTGTACGTTTTCAAGAACTAGGGTAGTAAATAGGCAAAACACACACTTTTGGTCCCTGCAAAATCCTAATGTAATTCGACCAAACAAGCATCGAGTGAGTGCGATGGTCCGTTTGTGTGGCACATGGAAGGGAGCGTTAGTAGGACCTTTCTTTTTTGCTGATACATTAACAGGTAAAAAAGTATGCGAACCTGTTACAGGGACCTTTATCTGATTTTCTGGATGACCATATCGTGTTAGCAGACCTTAACAAGATGTTTTTTACAGGATGGTGTACCCCACAAGGCAGCTTCCTGCCTTGTGGGTGGGTTTAAACACAACATAATAGGCTATGGAGGTCCGGTAGAATGGCCTCCTAGATCTCCAGATCTAAATCCTTTAGAATTCTTTCTTTTGTGGTTTTTGAAAAGCAAGGTATATGAAAAAGAATCGACGAGTCTATTAGATTTGTAGAATCAAATTTTATCTGCTGCCAGATTTATTACGCCTTTAATGCTGAAAAATATTGAAGATGAATTTGAATTACGTGTGCGCTTAGGTATTTTAGTCGAAGGAAAACGTTTCGAGCATATGTAATTAAGAGAGAGGTTATTTATCCTTTTCACTTTGTTCATTTATATCACCTTTTATTTTTGTTTGTGTTGATTATGTTATTATTTAAAATTACTTAATTAAAATTGTTTATAAGTTTGTTTGCTGTTGCGTTGTACAATTTGTAATTTTTTTTTTATTATTTTTTTATTTTTTTCAAAGCAGTTTCTAGTAAAAAATTATAATGTTTTAGGTGATGAACTACAACTTGTTTGCCATAGTCAAACCTAGTCTAGAAGCTCGTTGTTATTCCAATAAGACGATATTTCCTCATTTCAATTTATGTACGGGCCCCCCAAATAGGGTTAAAACTTTAAACTCCAATAAACCGTTGCTATCGGTCGAAAAAAAATCATTTTTTTTTTATTTCAAATGTTTTTTCATGGGCAAAATTTTTCTAAATATGAGTTGGGGGAACTGGGGACCGTATAAAAATTTACAATCCGTAATTTTTATACCAACCCCTTTGATAACTTAAAAACCATTCAGTAAAAATATTTTAACGATTTAAAACATTTCTTCAACTGGGACTATGCATCTAGGACCAACGGTGTCAAAAATAAAGGTCGGCCAGGTTATACGGGGACACGCTGTATATATACACTAGTGAAATGTTTTTTTGTAAAAACTTATCATGCTGGTGGTATTTAAGTGCAAATTTAAATGTTTTCAATGAATTTTTAGAACGTTTAAATTTTATTGTAAGAATAAAACATGTTTATAAAATTTATTTGTTTGACTAATTCACTGATGTTATTTCATTTATATGAATAGAATTCCAAAAAGGATTCAAGAGCAATTTATGAACTTGATTAGAGTACAAAATCTTTTTTTAATAAAAAGATAAACTTAGTCTTTTTTTTTTCTTTTTTTTTTCTCTTCAAAATGCTTTATTTCAGTATGCTTACAAATTGCTTAACTAATGATATTTAATTTGTAAACGCTTTTAAATTGAAAATATTGATTTTGAAGAATTATCAATTAAAGACCGAATTTGTAAAAGAACCTATTCCACAGAAAAAACTAATATTTAGTTTTTAATTCAGCATAGAAAAATTAACTTCCTTTCTTGGAGAGGTTTTTTTTTTTTTTTATTTATTATTATTATTATTATTAAAATTTATTTCATATAAAAGCATTTTTTTTCTAAGATTTCCACCATTTGTCATGCAAACTTGCATTTAACTCAATATTACACAAAACATAGAGAATTGTCTTAAAAACAAAAGAAACCATAAATTTTATTCCAAATTTTATGTATATGAAGAATTTAGGAGGTGCAAGGAAGCAAAATATTGTACCAAGTTCTTTAAAAAATTGATTAAACACAATGATAATCAAGGAAGTTGTAATTAGAGATCAGTGAATGTAATTAGAGATCAGTCAAATACTGAAGTTAATTACAACACAACGAAGTTTTACTGCAATATACACAAAAAGGGCAATTTTATAAGTATTTGGTAACCCATTGTCACCAAATTTCGCCAAACTAGTCAAATTGTAATTTTGAAACAGATATTAAAGTGGAAAGATAAAAAAAAAAAAAAAATTGCAAAGGGTCTATAAGAGTCTTAAGAATGAACGTGAGTGAAGAAAAATTGTATATTTAAACATTTTAAGAAATGTAAAAAAGATAATTAAAATCACCGGAAATTTCATTCAATTCTCAGTAACCAAAAGTGCTTATAACTAACCAAATTTTTGGCTGGGTTTGTTAATGTTAACATAGAAATAGCATTTGCTTTTTCTAATTCACCTTGCTTTTAAAATGCTAATTTTCAGAAGAAATTCATTGACTGGAGTTACCAACATTATACGTATTGAACATATTTTTTGACCGTGATTATAAAAAATACTGTATGCAAAACGTGCGAAAATACTTTATTGCACTTGTGTGATAAAGAACTTTACTCCACGCCTCGTGTTCAAATTTTTTTCTTGGTATAAAAATAACATTTTCAGAAGAATTTCATTGACTAGAGTTGCTAATATTATTGCATATAAGTATTCATTGTCGTGCACGCTACACGTACGAAACAACCCGCGCGAAAATTCATTTTTTTATAGTTGAATAGATAATTATTCTTTAATTATATTTCATTTTTAAAAAATATAAACTACTACTTTGAAATTATGAAAAGTATATGAAAATTGGTGCATGTGAAAATTTTAGCAAAACAATTTTATTAATAATGTCAAAATAATCTGAAACTTAACTTCAGAAATTAAAAAAAATAAGACCATAGAGACAATAATTCGTTTCAAGAAAAAAAGATCTAATTTTATTACACTAGAAGAAATTAATTTAGTCTTTTATAATATTCGAGTCTTCAAAAGTAACAACAAGCATCCCTACACGTATACAACATCAATTTCAAATGTATTTATTGAACTAGAGTACTTAAAATCTGCCTCTTTATTCTATATTTTCAATATTTTAGATCAATACTCAATGTACATTGTACAAGCTACAAGCATAAATAGCTTTTGAAAAGTTCATAATGGCCATGTTTACTTAAATAAGAAGGGAACGTAACTGATGTAGACAGTTTCCTATGATAAATCACTATGCCTAGTTATAGAGAGAAAAATAACCTAGAAATAATCCTATAAATATTTAGAATTAGGAAACCATGTAAAATTTGACAGCAACTCTTTTATTTTCGTCGCAAATAGGAAAGTACGAAATTATAAAGGCAAGACTGTCCCTGATTTGAGAAACAACTTGCACAAAGCATGGAACCTTTGATACAAAAACAGTCTCTCAACTAATGAACTTACTTTTTTTTTTATAGTGTATATGCACAAATTATTATTTTTTTTTCTAAATGAGGAAGAAATAGAAAGCCAAAGGAATGTGACTTTCAAGAATTTTAACTCTTGTGATTTTTTATAATATCATCATTTCCTTCTTTTCACTAACCTCTCTCAATTTTGGGAAATTTAAATGTCTTGAAACTTCTGTTAAGAAACAAGTACATAAATTCTTGATTGTTACCTAATTCAACCCATTGTAGTTGCTGTCTTGTTTTTTAAAGTAGATGTACTGATGAAAAAAGAAAATTTAAAAACTTAATCAGAGAGATGAAGGAGCCTCAACAAAGTATATATCATATTCGATCATTTTTCCCTATAGATAAATCTAGCAAATTGCCTGCTCAAGACGTTTAAACTTGAAATATGTCCATTTAGGATATTAAGTTAATTTTAGAAAAAGAGCTCCAAGGCGAAATCTTCAGCACTGTTTGGATAAATTTTGATGGATTTCCACATCGCTTAGGTGTCGTATCAACAATTTATTATTTTCTTTATTTAGCCAGAGGTGGAAAATCAAAGAGTTTCCATTTAATCGGATCGCAATTGAAGGGTAAAGTATTAAGAAAAGGATTATCATGTTTACTAAAACAATTCTGGAAGTAAAAGAGAGGCTATAGTTATCCCTTTCTAATTTTGAGTGTATATACTAACTTAAAATCGGATTATATGAGTGCTCTTATCATGTGCATCTTCATTGTTGCCATTTAGAAATTGTATTAAAAATCAAATGCCGTTTAACTCCAAGTATTGTGCTGCTAAACAATGAAGTTAAAAGTAAATTAATACAAAGAGTGAAGTATTTAAAAATCGTAAAAAAAATCTTTACGTTTTTTATGTATATATATTTTAAATTCTTATTTGCTGCAACACTTTTACAATTTTAAATTGTGCTTTAAAATGTTCATCAAAATTTGTACAATTTATTATTTTAAAAGTATTAAATTCATTGCTTGTGTACATATTTAAAAATGATTAAAAATTTTGATTCTATTTCTTCATGCAAACTGGAATCTTCAGTTATTTCTGAAAATAGTATTATATTGTTTATTTTTCTTTCGGGAAATTCTAATGATTATTTGATTGAGTAACTTCTTTTTTTTTTTTTTTTTTTTTTTTATACTATACAGTTGAACATCGGTTATTTGAAATAATTGAGAAAGGGAGGTGTTCAGATAGCTGATTTCTTCATTAACGCAAAACTTACAGAAAATATTTTTACCTGAAATGTGAAGTAAGGAGGAAATATATTAAACACAAACATGTACATATTTTTTATCACACATTTTGCAAATCACCTTACATAAAGTATAATTACAATGAAGCAGGGCTGAGAAATAGATAAAAAAATTATTTTGCTGACTGAAGCAGTATCAGTTAATAGTTATTTGGATAACCAATACTTTCTATATATATCCTCCAGTATTATAATAAAAGAAATTGAATAATACATTTTTTAGCATTTACACAGTTTAAAAATAAGAAAAAAAAAATTATCCGTTAATTACAACTGTTTTAGAACTTCAAGTAAAAGATGGACAAATCCTTAAATTAAATTTAAAATATTTTTGATTAATGAAGCTGACAACATAAATTTAATTTCTAACTCTTATCAGTCTATAAAAACTTTGGGTCAAACATAAAGACTTTTATACCATTTACAAAATGATTTTAAAAAATATTCTGCAAAATAATTTCTATTAGGTACTTCAAAAAATTACCAATTATTTCTTCAAAATAATAATAATAATAATAATAATAATAATAATAATAATCACATGTTTCAAAAAGTAAATTTTAAATCTGAAACATGAATGCAATTTTTGTTTTTAAGAAGGAAAATCAGCATTTTTCCTTTTAAATCATCCTTCTAAGCAACCAGATTCATCGACATTTTCAATTTTTCCGACACAGGTGACAAATGGATTTAACAAAAAAAAAAAAATCTGTATTATACCAGACTCTCCCACTTTGCATATCCTTGTTGTGACATGAACTGGACCGTATTTTATTTGTGCCTCGCTTATTATTTTTTCTTCCGCAGATATGGTCCACTGATTTTTCAAACAGGTCTTTACATTAGTCTGTGGAGGTGGACGCAAAAGCAAGAAATGAACTTTGTTCATTTTGTGATTGGAAAGAGTTGGAAACGGGTCGTTTTTAAATTGTTTCTAACAAACCATCTACCACAAACAGAGGATAGATACTAAAGCGGCGTAAAGAGTTAAGACAATGACGCTTAGAAGCTCAATAGTTTTGGTAAGTTTGACTTCTGTTTGTAAAATGACAATTTATACCTAAAAGAACCTGCAACTTGGATACCGTTTTGAACTTAAACCTTTTCCTACCATTTTCGACGTGATTAAATTTTTTAACTTAAAGAAATGAGTTTGATATCAAGGTTTCAATATCTTTTCATTAAAACCATGTTAGTAGTTGTCAGTACGAATGCCTAAATTTATTTTTAAATTAAAAGCATCTAGTAGTTTTCTTGGAAATTAAAATATAAATATTATACGAAAATAATTTAAGGATGCAAAAAATTCTAAAGTTTTAAATGGTAATAATAAATAAACACGCACTTCTTCACAAAATTATAATTTTATCTAATAATACAAAGTAAAATGTGAAGTATAAATATAATAGATGAATTTGCTTTTGAGATTCATGTGAACAACTTTACTCAAACACTGTAGCGTTGAACTTTAATAATTTTTTTAACAAATATTATCAATGATATATTTTTTAAATAATTTCACCATCATTATTAATTTATTCATTCCTAAAAAAATGAGTACAAATACAATTGTTTAATAATTTTTATATACCTGAGATATAAAGATGCTAAATTCATTACTCGTGACTCTAGCTTTGAAATAAAACTCAGTATTCTATATCAACAGTTAAATTTTAATGTAACTGGTGCAAATGAAATGATCAAAAACAATTTTCGTAACTGTAATAACTATATTGGAATGCCATTTTGTAAAAAGTATTAATGATCATACTTACAAAAATCAATGTTCATATTAAAATCATGACGATGTAAAAACACCTAACGCATTTATTTTAACAGTTTTGCATTATAAACAGAGTGTCTTATTGAAGCAATAGTTCTTTAATCCACATACCAATGAATGTTATGTCCCAATTATGGGATACTTTTATTCATAGAGCTCAATATTTTATTTACAGATCATGCCAGTGAGTTTTCATTTAAAATAAGTAATCATTACTAAACATTTATTAAAAGCACTAAGAAATAAATGATTCCTTTTAATTTTCTTCATATACCTCATTATGTACCCTTGGTTCGTGATCTTATTGTAAAATGATTTTGTAAAATCTGTATTCAAGTAATTAATTATAAGTTTTTTATTATGCACAAATATATTTATAAAGCCAAGTTTCATAGCAGTGATATAAAAATATCAATGCTCATTCTGATTTTAATTGGTACACTTAGTTCGCATTTAACAAGCATTTTAATATGATAAAATATTGTATGTTTTCTTATTAATTAAGCATGCAACATAACCTCCATGATTTATATATTAATTATAATTCTAAAAATAATTAAAATAAGGATTTCTAATTTTTCAATAATATATTCAATTATTGTTTGAATATCAAGGTAGTTATCGCACGTAAATTTACATAATTTTTTTAAAAAATAACTATCATATATATTTTTTTTTTCATCCCATGAAAATTGAAGTTAATAATTGAGTTACCTTATTCGTAATTACTGATATGAAAACATAAATGTATATATAATTAACTCATTTTTTTTAAAAGATTAAGTACCAATTAATAGATCCTCCAAAAACACTCGTGTAGTGCTCTTTAGCACAGTTTTGAAGATTAACACTTTGCATTACGTAATTTACGATCATAAATACCGCTCTCAATGAATGCCAAATTGTTATTTATCAAAATTTAAATGCTCTAGTTGCTAAATGGACTCAGATATTTTAAGTCAAATTTATTACATAACTTCCAACCCTTTTTTAAAAAACCAGGTATAGCTCAATTATTAAAGGAAATTAAAATTGCGTGTACAAATATTTGTTTAAATAATTTGGATGGGTGGTTCCTGGATGTAAGATATTTGGTTTAAGGAGAAAGTACCTAAACTTGATGATTAATTACGATTTTGATAAGCTATCGTCCATTTTAATCATGCTAAGTGTTGATGGCATAGTTTGTCCCAATTGTAATAAGTGTTGGTTCAATGGAAGATGACACATGATTATTCCGACTACTAAGAACAAATAAACAAGTGAAATTGGACAACTTTAATGTTCTTTTAGCTTTGAACTATTAATTTTATTTGGATATAGCCCCAGTAGCACAAATACTTAGGACAATATCAGGTGGACACTAGCTAATCTCGATGTGGACCGTTGTGACTGGCCGTTGCTACGGTTCTTGGTCAATTTCGTCCAGTGCTTTGTAAAATATACTGGAAAATTCGAAATGTTGATGCAGAGTTTATAAATTGAAATATAGTGTTAAAAGAAAGGACGAGGGGTAAAAAATATGTTTTGTGATGGTTTTGACATGTTTCTTTCTTTTTTTTTTTTTTTTTTTTTAAATCGTGTATTTTGAAACGTTGGTCGAACTTCGGTATTTATTAACCAATTTTCCCAGAGCCCCTGTTTCCGACATTGGCCAATACTACTGTGCTACCTCAAACTTTTTTCCTTCTTTTTTAATTTTTCTAATAAATTTGTTTATTAACACGCAACCTCACTACCGTAACTATATACTATAGCAACTAGTTACCCTAAATTATAAAGTCTAAGAAAAGAGCGTAGATTAGTGTAACTGCAACCAAAGATAAAAATAATCATGAAGTTGTAATTTTATTTTTTACATGAGCCTCAGAGGGTTGATTAGCTGAGGCTACGGTTTCATGATACATTATTTTGATATTGTGTCACAACGCTGACAAAAGTACTAGTGAGTAGAATAATGTGAATGGTTGCACGTTAAATCTGTCAGAAATTAAGCCACGAGGTATCATAATTATATAATTTGCATAATGTATCAAAGTAGCAAACAATGAAAAAAATTGTACTGTGAGACTATGAAAATTAACAAAATGTAACTTTCGCAATGCATTAGTATGTAGTAGTATAGTATGCATGAGGCCATAAAGCCATCTATGAGGTATTACAGCACTGCATAAATAGGGCACTTTGTTGCTATAATAAATGTTGCTTGATTGCTGCTCTAATATACAATACAAACGATTCTAAACAAATTCTCATTCATCCCTCGTTTCAAATTGTATAGTAATTGTTTATTCAATAAATAAAGCAATTAAAACTCTTTCAAAAATTATTTCAATTTATTTATAACAGTAAATTATTATTCATTTAGGGTGGATGGTAACTTCTTGATTCACTCTCACATCCAAGAACTTTTTGAATATATTACATTACTTTTACCTAAAATGTTAACACGGGCGTTTCTATATAAATTCCACTGCCTGCCTGTATAGATATACAGGCAGGCAGTGGAATTTATATAGAAACGCCCGTAGAGAAACATTCTATTAAACAACGTAATCCAGATTTCTGCTCTGTCTTTCGAAGCGAATTAATAGCAATTGACCTGGGTTTAGAGAATATCTTTGGCGAGGTCAACTACGGAGACTTATGGATTCTATCCGATAGCCGAAGTTCCATTCAACACCTTAAAAACTGGGCCCTCGTGGGAGACAAAACCAGTCTATCCATAATACGCAAAGTCAAGAGTATATCCCGACTGCACAAAGTGCACTTTCAGTGGATCCCGTCACATGTAGACATCCACGGAAATGAATTGGCTGACACTCTTGCTAAGGAGGGACTAGAACACCCTGTCCTCTCTACTCAAGAACTCACATATCAAGAGTTATACTCAAAGAAAATAGCTCAAAATAAAGCGAAATGGCATATACCTCCATCTCACGAATGGTATAAAGCCAAAAAGCCAGGACACTCCCTATCTCTTCCTTGTGATAGGCACACCAATACCCGTCTGTCCCGACTTGCTAGTGGTCACCTTAAAGGCCTCACATATTCCGGGGGAAGCAAAAATTTTCCTCTTTGCCCTAAATGCCAAAAAGAACAGGCATCACCTCAGCACATTTTGGACTGCCTTGGACTGGACTGGGAGGACATTTATAACTGTCCACAACTAGTGTCAGACTTCATTAATGTCAATGGCTTCACTGATATTGTCTGACTTCGTCAGACAAAAGGGAGATTAGAAACAACAACAACAACAAAATGTTAACAATTTACTCATAATATTGAAAAAAAATAACTTTCTGGAATCGTTTAAATAATTAATGTAATCTAACTTCCTAATTTTTAAAAATGACTTAAATACATTCTAAATGACAATTTTTTTATTAAAAAAATTAAATATCCCATTTTTTACTTTTATTTTAAAAGTTTCTAAAAATTGAACGGTACTAATTTAAGCCATTGTAAATTTATAACGATAGAAATTGTGATAGTGTAACCTCATTGTGATGGTGAGGTTACACCATCACATAAATTTTTATGTATAATTTAGATTTTAACTATAACAGAAATTAAAGCAATTTATAAGTTAAAAAGAAAAACAAAATTAGTTAATGAAATTAGAACCGAAATGCTTTATGTTCTTAAATATTAAAAGTATCATTAAATTATACTTAAAATCATATCTCTTTCGTTATTGCATACATCCCAATAAGTAACAGAATAAAAAATTAACTGACCCTCTCCTTAAATCAATTTCTCTAGATTAACCACATTTGTAGTTAAGAGAACATTGACAAAAAGTTATTACCTAAATCTTTTTGCTATTTATGTTTTCCGACTTATTCTTACACCCTTAAAATAAACTACACGTTAGACGAGAGCTTAATTATTTAGTTAGTTTCGTGACAGGCACTTTGTATCACAATCCTTACACACTACTGATCCCAATATCCCTATTGACGATGTATTAGCCTCGCTCTATTGAGCCCACAAAACAGGGTCTTAATTTTGGGAGAACAGATGAGACACTACTGAAGCATACAAATGCGTGCAAGGATTATACGTTTAGTAACATCGTTATATTTCGCAGGTAACATCGTCATGCATTGCCTGTTGTCCATCCGGTCTGTACCCGTTTCGGTAAATTTGTTTTTGGTGACAGGTATGACTAGCGAAATATTCAATTATAACAATTGCATGGTTGGTCAAGAGGAGAAATTGAACTAGGATATAGGATATAGTTGTAGTAGATTGAGTGTTGATAACTAATTGGATATGCGTTTTATTTTTCAAATTATGTATAGATATTTCCTAGTATGAAAGTGACTAATAGCGAAGAAATAGTTTCCTAGTAGTAGTTTGTATTTAGAAGCCGCAAGTTACGAAGAAAGGTACATCTGGAAAATCATAGCGTAGAATCAAAGTACAATGAAAAACTATTCAAGAAATGAAAGCATGAAGTATGTTATTTTAAAAGTATATAGAGCTAATTCCTTTAGAAGATATTAAATTTATTTTTCAACAAAATTTTTAATTTTACGAATTTATAGCATTAGTTTTCATTATATAATCCACATATTAGTATAAAAGAGCTCAAACTGGTCCTTGGAGTATATAATTATTGGTTAAAATGTATTGATTTATTAAAAGATATTGCGCGTATATATAATAAGACGTTTTAAATCAATTCTTTTAACAAATATTCCTTCTAAAGAATGCAATGCCTAATTCCTCGTTGCTATTTTCCTTGTTCATTATAATTTATTTTCATAGTTGCTAAAATAAGTTAAATGTAATAACTAACGTAAATTGAAATATTTTAATGGTAAATAATGATTTATTTTAGAAAAAAAGTAACTACTTATAAAAAGTACTATTTGAAAAATCTATTGATGATTTTAAAAAAAATACACTTAAGCTTCCTACCCACTTTTCCATAACCAACAAAATGCTTCAAATAGGTCTCAAACTATCACATACATTGACGTATTTCTGCGCAATGAATAGAACATGTTAAACAACTACTAACAAAGACATGACTCTTTCCATGTCCATGAATCGTGACATTCGCGTGCATAAGTAAGCACAAGTAACATTTGTCACCGGAGAATATCCAAATCGACCTCCGACAATGTGTTCATATTTCACAATATCCATTCACCAACCCCAAACCATCTATTTGGGTCACCAATGTTCCAGTCATAGGCAGCTTTTACACTACCGTGAACGGTGAACTTCAAAAAGGAAAAAAAAAAAGGTCCACAATTGAGGCCATTATATAAATGACGAAAGTCATTGAGTGAGTCTAATATTATGCAGCAGATATTTTTTTCTTATCTCGATGATTTGTTTACCTTGTCTTGCTGTCTGGATTTCGAACAAAGGGTTGGAAAAAAGGGAGGAAGAGATGGGAGAATGTCTTCAACTGGTCGTTTGCGGTCGCAGTTTGTGAGGCTATCGACCGTGAAATGATCTTGAACATGTGTTAAATGGCCATGCACGAAGTGTAATTTAGCGTAAATACATATAATAACCATTTGTAAAAGGACCGACAAAACATGGTGAAATGCCCTTGGCGTTTGGTTCAATATGCTTTTATTAAATAGAAGACATTAGTCTTCTGATTGTATACGTGTGGTTCACTTTATTTATCGAAGTAAATATTAATTTTACTCATGAAATTACTCATGACTTAATGGTGGTCAGTTTAAACCGATTTCACGATCTTTTCTAAATTTTCAAATATATTCGTCTCTACAACTCTTTATGCTGATTAAAAAAGGAAATTGCCAGTTACAAAAGTGCAATATCCAGAACTATTCATGTTTGAAGAAAAAAAAAAATGGTCTGACATTGGTATGACATTTTAGTATTTAGCTTTAACTTTTTTTTATTTATTTGTACCTTTTTATCGTTTATGACGTAGTTATATGATTCATTTGTATTTGCTACTGTAAAAAATACTGTTATCAGAATGAAATACGTTTATAAGTTTCGTTCTAAAGAAATACTAATTAAAAATGCATTATTCTGCTATTACAAGATGTCAATAAGGTAACGTTTACCTAGTTGCATTAAGAAAGCTCAAAAGTATGTTAACCTAACATCTTGCTTTTATTTAGTTAAGTATGATGTGTGTTTCTTAATATCAATTGAATTGAATTGGAATGGATTATTTCAAAATGAACTATACATGACATGTCACAAAAGATTTTGAAATTTGATACTTTTATTTTCCGTTGAGAAATAAGTAAACAATGTCACTAAAAAAAACTGATAAAGAGGTAAGATATCACAATACTATGGAGGGGATAAAAGAGATGAGTTTCCATAAGAGTTCGATGCTATTAGGACACTGATCCCCTTCCCTTGAAAAAACCAATACAATAATATTTAGTTTTAACATGTTTTTATATAAATAAAAGCATTAGTTAAAACTATTTTTTTTGTAATTTATTTTGTTATATAAAACACACATTCTGAAAGGCTTCACTTAATTGTAATTGCATTTTACCAATGTTAGTATTTTGACATCGAATCTATGTCCCTACCCAGATGTTTGATCACTTATTCATTCGGTCAAAAAAATTGGGAGGAAAGATCAGTCATGCCTTATTTTAGAGTTCTTGACGATGAGTTCAGGAAAATTTTACTGTTTGCAAATTGACTCTAATGCGGTTTAAAGAGAAGGTGTAGATGAGGATGGAGATGAACAATTTTTTAACTTTCCATTGCTCAGTTATATGTGCATACTCAATACAAAAACAATTATACGAGTTTTGCATCATTAATATTATTTTAATTAGGTATTTATTAAGAAAAAGTTTATTTTTAATTATCGATATTGAATGTTAAATTTTTGAAAGAATATTAAAGCAATTGCTTTTTTTATTTTTATTTATAATCTAAGTTATATTATCGATGGTTGCTTGGTTGTTTTTGATTTACACAAGACAAAACTAGGTAACATTTGAAATATTATTAATACAAGATTCCAAATTTCACAAGGGAAAGGAAGAAAGATGATTTCGAATCAATTCAAGATATTTCCTACCCTACTCTTTCAAACTAAAATGAAATTAGGATCATGTCTCAATTTATGTTCATAGAAAAGTGAACATAAATGCAAATATAGTAACTGAATCTTATTTGGTTTTTAAAATACACGACCTAAAATCAAGATAGATTTTGCATTTCTTCCATTAAAATATTAGCAGCCATTTCCATCTTAATACTTGACTTGTGTAAAAAGTTTTACATCAAATGAAACCTAAGATTAATAACTTTTGAACGACGTACATTTAAGTGTATATTATAATTCGAATGAAAATTTATACTTTTTCAAAAAGCTTCACTTTTTTGTACACTGGTCTGAATGCCTAACCTTTCCAAAAGGTCTTTCGAGAGGAAACTGCTGATCATGTGTATCTAAAGTAAAAGAAACCGGAGAGTTTAATACTTACCTAATAATTAACTATATACATCAAAACTCCTTAGAAATGGCAACACAATTGGCTACCATTCTAGACAATTTCGTATGAGTGCCCCTGGAGTGCAAGTTGAAAAAAATACTTGATCTTAAAATTTGGATTCAGCTTACATCTACTTTTCCTGAAAACCAAAAGACACTAAGTCATTATTAGGCAACTTTTAGGAGAGTGAGAAAACTAAATCTTAATTCAACTTAATTCCTTATATAACTCTTAGTTATAACTATTACTAAATAATTTTGATTCTTTTTTTTTAATTTTTTTTTTTTAGTATTTTGGTGTCACGATTTGATATGAAATAAATTTTTAAGTGATAATCCACAATTATATAAAACTCACAAAAGCTTTGGCTCCGAGTACAAATATTGCTATAAAAATATAATTCTAAAATTATTCTTATATATTTCCAAAATAATTTCAAACGTTTTATATTAGAATACTTTGAAAATTGATGTTGTTAGATTAAAGAAAGAGGTTTAAACAATTTTTGTAGTTGTTTTATTGAGATTTTGTACATATCATGGATTTCGGTGCATCTTATTCGGAGATCTAACATATCTAATTAACAAAAAAAAAATTTTAACTTATTATCTTTTCTGTAAATATTACGACAAAGAAATGAGATCTTGTGCAATTGTTATTAAAAGTAAAGAAAGAAATATTGATAAATTGACTTTTTTTTACTTAAAAGGATTATAAAACATATATTTTAAATTTTTTAATTGATAAAATAACCTTTTTAATTTATATTTTTTTCAACCATCACAAATGTTTCTATTTGCATTGTCAAGTTATTGTATCTTTTTAGTTGCACTAATTTTAAATTTTTATCATTTTTAGAAATAGTTATCGATACAATAGAGACAATAATTGTCCCTTTTATTTTATATTATATTGTCCCTTTTATTTATAAAAAAAAAAATACTTGAATACCTAAATGGAACAAGTAATGTTTAGTCATTCCATGAACTTCACCAGAGTTCAAAAATAAAATTTTGAAAAGAGTTCAAGCCAATTAAGACGAAATAATGCAAAATATGTATAAGCGGAATCTAAAAGAAACTGAGATTTTCACACTGCTTATTGTTTCCTTATTCAAAATTTCTGACTTCTATTTAAAGAAAGAATTTTTCTTCATTACAGAGCATCTGCATTGTAACGATGCAGTTGTTGCAGCTCAATTGTCAACTCCCTGTTGATCCAGAAGTGAGGGCACAGCTTGAAGCCAGGGTTATGTCGTCAATGTCATTGAAGGAGCTGGAAGACATGGTGGAAAGAGACGAAAGGGTCATCAACGTCCCGAAAAAATTCATCATCATTCCTAAGCCGAAAGAGGGAAGATATGGACCCGAAGAAATGGATGCAAAAGCATACATCATTCAACAAAAGCCAAAAAAGTATCCTAAGAAAGCCATTACTGAAAGAATGGGCTATGGACTTCCTGATTCGAACGATGGTTACAAAAGACCTTCCTACATACCAAGGTATATATTATATGTGCTCAGTTATAAAATACAAACAAGTGTTTAAAATTCTTAATTGGACGGGGATTCATCAAATCATAACGTGTAACTTGTTTTCAGTTCTGTCGAAAATGCAAAATTCATCTTCATCGGCTTGAAGTAAATACCCCTGTCAATTCTTAGGTTCAATATTTAATAGAGCGCACTAAAATCTTCAAATCTCAACAGATATTGGTAAATGAAATCCGTGATACTTACAACTAAAAATTATTTATTGCTATTTTATTAGTTATTAAATATTATTATAGTTATTAGCCCACTAACAGTTTTCTGTATATCGACGTCTAATTGAAGAGATTGTGTTCAAAGTAGACCACATCCAGTTTAGAACTCACTAACTAATAGTAATATATCTTAACAAACACTTCTGTAAATAAGATTGATAGGTTTTCCTGACTATATGCATAGCCAAATATTTCTATTTTTCATTGGACCTCCCAAGTAGCACAACAACACAGGTCCAATATCACTCAACATTGGCCAATCCCGGGGTGGACCTTTATTACGAATAATGGCCAAACTCACCCGTTGCTGGAAAAAATATACTGACAATTTTGAAATGTTATTGAAGCACATTTTTAAAATTGAAAAAATTACAAGAAAAGACAGAGGTCTGGTCAGGATTGGCCAGTGTTTCCAGAACCCCTGTTTCCGATATTGAATAATATTGCTTTGATACCTAGACTGTTACATTTTGAATCAGGCTCTTAAAGTAGTAAATTATTGTTTCTAAAATGATGAATGTTGAACATTACAGATAGTTGAAGATTTCAGGCGAAAAATGATACAATTTATGTTTATAGCTTTGAATTTAAAATGTATATGAATTACCTATGATTTTAAATTGGTGCTTATAAAAAAAATAATAATAATGTAATTTTGAATGCAGTTTCAGATCCTCCTATGAGCCAAGATACAAGTTTGAGAGTAGCTTCAAGTACGATGAAGAATTTCCTTCACTGTTAGGTATTGCCGACATGGAGTCAGCAGGATCAAGTCCAGTGAAAAGTTTCTACGAATCTTTAGTACAAAGGGTGATGGGAGATAGTCAATTCATGCTTGCGAAAGATCCTCTCGCTATGCTTGAAGCGGCTGCTAGTGAAGATGTACCTTCATACAAACCACGGTTTGACTATGACTCTTATGCTAGGGACTCAACAGAAACAAAGTTAAAAGGTAAAAATTTGTTGTAAATAAATATGACAAGCAATTGAAGTTTATAATGTTTATTTACCAAGTGAAGTATCTCTAAAATGTTATTGCTTAGACAATATCCGCTTCTTATTTGGTTTACGAATGTTAACTTTAGAAAATGCACTTATTATACTGTTTATTTAATGAACAGTTCTGTATCAAAGTTTATATTTTGTTTAGGTGTATTTCAAGTTTATAGTAAGACGATGCCTTAAATATTTTGTTTCATTGCTGTAAGTGAAAGACTATAGCGTATTATAAAGTCTAAACTTTTAACAGTCCCTAATGCAAATATTTTAAAAGCCTTATTGCAAATATTTTAAGGACAGTTAAGATTGATAATATATGTGTGTGTGTTTCAATTAATCAATCTATGATGGAGGAAAACAACAACTTGGGGATATAAGTTTTTAAATAAATGAAGAATCAAGTTTTTTACCACATAACAATAATAAAAATTTGAGAAAGAAAGCAGTTTTTTTAGTCACGATGTACAAAGAATATTAAACATTTGCAAGGAGATATGCTAAACATTTAACCTATTATTCACAAATTTTAAACTTAAAACATAAATTTAGCATAAAATATTAATTTAGAGTAAATAATTCATAATATGTGGCAAGTAAAATTAATTTTGCTGTCTTTAATAAAATTATTAAACTAATAAAATTAATTCACACCTTCTTTAGGAAAATCATATTGGAATGAAGCTCCTGAACGACGGGATGAAAAAATTGACGAAAACGGTTGCAGAACTGTCGTAAAGAAAATAATGGATCCGGAAAATGACAAAAAATCTGACGGTACTAACGCCAAGAGTGTTATTATCACCAAAGAATGTGAATATCCCGATGTTGACGGTCCTGACGCAAAAATTTCACAGATTCAGCCCATCTTAGGAGTTGGATCAGTGCCTCTTGATTCAGATTCTTCCACCAACTATGACAGTGAGGTTCCAACCTACAAAAGTTCTCGACCAGAGGAACTTGATTTGGAACCTCCCAAAGCCAGAGACCCCTTGGCCCCCGATTATATTGACACCATGTTGGACACCCATTTCAGAAGCTTCCCTGGTTTCAACAACCCGATTACTTCTTTCAAAGGATACCAGGACAGATTTAAACTTCGCACGCCATCAGGATTCAAGGACATCAAACCAACAGTCAACTTCCATTCTTATGACTACACCCATCCCCAATCAGGATTTGATGAGGGAAGAAAATCTAGCAATTCCAAGGATAGTGTCCCCAAAACGTTTGAACGCCAGTACCATTACGACCAACCGGAAGAAAAGTCTGGCCAGTCTGAAGCCGATTATAGTAACGCAAAAGTAGCCACTCCCAAAGTCCACGAACATCATTATCACTATGATTATCCTGAGAAGAGTCCAAGGAAGGCATCTAGCATTGACGAAGAAAAAATTCCTCAAGGTGAATCAAAGTACACTGAAAAGAAAGATCCCAAAATGATCAAGAAAAGCTTTGCGTATTATCGTAAGGACAATCCAAAGGAAGATCCTAACGACCAGCACTACGCTGAAGAGTTCGCTCAGGGAAACTACAGGAGCTTTTCTTCTGATTACGATAGTGAACGAGATGGTCCTAAGAAACCCTGAAAAGTTGCACTATATTAACTCATTATCATTAATACTACGGCACTTGAAATGGGCAGCATTTAAGTGGTGCAAGAAATAAAATGCTCCTGGAATTTATTTCTTTACTTGCTCTTAGTACAGCTTATACCTGTAAACTTTACATGGATAAAAAGATTGTATAAATATGTGATACTTCGAACGAGAAAAGACTAATGAGGTATTTTGTTGCGAAAACATTATCATTATCTGAATAAGAGAAGGCTCTCATATGGAAAATTTACGAAATTTCTCAAAATATAATGCAGATGAATAAACTTTGTACTAAGAAAAAGCATTAAACAATTCTGTGCATTCAATTATTCCTAATTTGTAAAATATAATTATTTTTTTCTTTGGGATAATCAAGTTATGCATGGGAATGGCTTAGATGTTCCTTAGTATATCCTAAATCAATATGAAAAAAACCAAAATTTTATTTATTTATAAATTTTGGAGCATTAAACTGCCTAAAACAATAAGTCTAAGTTATTTCAAGCAACAACAATGTATTGCCTATTATATAAATGTGTCTCTCTAATTCAATAAACATTGTAGCAATATTTTTATGATTTTAAATTTAATCACTTGCTATTATGAATTCGAAATTTTCAGTACATTTTCTTTGCATCTTATTTATTTATACCTTTTGCATTATTCACTTCGTAATTTTGTTGGAATTGCAGTTGACCAGAAATATAATGTAAGAAATGTTCTTGTAAGATTATATAAAAAAAATCTTCATAATAAAAGCTGTTGGTGTAAAATATTTCTTTTATTTTTATTCTAAATTTACATGGACTATAGAATTTCACCTAAATAGTTGAAGTTCTCACAATAAATTTAAAAAAAAGCAATCTACTAGTTACTCTCAAATGTATGTTGTGAAACACAGAAGCTCTAATTTATCTAAAGTAACTAAAAAAACACTGCACAAATAAAAATAAATGATACTGCAAATGAAACAAAAAAAAAAAAAAAAAATCAAATATCCTGTAAAGAAAAAGCAAACGCTTCAAATCAACAACACACGAACAAATATAATGCAAAAATAATGCAAGTACAGTGTCAAACGATCATCCAATTACTTCGATTTATTCAAACAAAATTTAAAATTACCGAACTCAAATTGAACATAATGTCAGCACATGAAATAAAAACGTTAATCTTCTTCGAAGTTCATAGTACCAGCTTTAAATTACAAGGCGGCCAACGATCACAACTAGTTCGGCTCCAAATAATTAAAAGTAACCTTAATTACTGCAAACGAGCAACATATTCAACTTAAAAGTATATATATATAAAACAATTCAGAAGTCGCCACCCAATCCAATCACATGATTGGTGGTGCGAAATCATGCGATCAGCAGATGCGCGGGTAAATATAAAAAAGAAGAAATGAGAAATATAAAAGAGAACAAACATAACATCAAACAATTAAAAAACTTCCTATTTATTCCAGGCACTAATAGGAATTTTTAAGTAACTGTAATTCCTTAATTAAACATTTTAGAAGTTTAAATGTATATTGACTAGAAAAAAAAACAAAAACGACATTAGAATACTGAATTATAATTGAAACTAAAAATTGTAAATTTGCATGCTAATAAACTGAATATATATTAAAAAATCCCTGTCTTCATTTAGTGGAAGAAGGTTGAAAATCAAGAAAAAACATGCCGAAAAACATCACACGTAAACTTAAGGAACAATGGAACAATGGAAATATAGTAGAGTTGCCTGTTAATAGGAAAAAAAAAATTCTTCGAAAAATCACGCGTTCATTTTAAGTTTACGAATAAGGCAAAAAGGTCTCGAATTTTAATGAAAAATTTATTTATTTATTTATTTATTTATTTATTTATTTATTTATTTATTTATTTATTTATTTATTTATTTATTTATTTATTTATTTATTTATTTATTTATTTATTTATTTATTTATTTATTTATTTATTTATTTATTTATTTATTTATTTATTTATTTATTTATTTATTTATTTATTTATTTATTTATTTATTTATTTACACACTAATGAATTAAAAATATATGCAAGGCAATTGTATTTACTAATTCGTTTCTATACGAGTGATTTTATCTATTCAACTTTGATCCAAATAAATCACCACTTAATCTATTTCTCGTAACTATTTTTCCAAAACTGGTCTAGAACTCAACAACGATATGAGGGTACAATTAAAATTCCACCCACACTTAGCACTACAATTCAACCATTGTTAGTTTACAACTATCAGTCAATGAAGTATACGAAATACCTTAAAACCAGATTTTTAGTTTAAAAAGCATTGAGTGCATTGTTGGCCTAATGTAACCAACTATGTAACTTTCCGCACACATTTCCATAAATTTATTTTTCGTTGATTTGAACGTTATTGTAAGGGTTGGCAGCTTTTATTTCTAACTGTTGTCAATGGCTATCAGGTGGCCCGTGATCAGTCAACTAACTATTGTCCATGATCCCATAATTTAAGAGACACATGAAAATTCTAACTAATTTCTTCTTTAGATGTAGAATCCGTGCATTTAATATCCTCCTGAATTCAACTCCAATATGTGTCGTCGCTCATCCATGATCATAACTAACAACAAACCTTGTCCACCTAACAACCATAACATATCACATTGTGAAGATAAATGGTCATGTTTGGTTTGATATGAAATGATATGAAAGATATCACTTCATAAAATATGGTCGTAATCGTATCTTAAAAGTTGCACAAACAATGAGGCATTTGTCAGACTACCTAAAACAACGATTATATAGTTCAGAGAAATGCTTTCTCCTGTCATCCAAGGTATATATTAATGGTTGTGATAATGGATGAGGGATAACACATTGGAATACAGAATACAGGAGGATACTCAAAGCAAAAAGTTAACAACCGAAACAGAAATGCGTTAGAACTTGTGAGTCCTCTACAATAAAAGTTGGTCTCTCTAACTACAGTGAACTAATTGAGTGAATGAAATCAAATTAAAACTTTGTCAAAGTTTAAATTTCTTAAAGAACAATGTCAAATAAAAGCAATTCAGAGATGCCTGATACTTGTAACAGAATCAAAGATAAAACTTTGTTATATCGTTATATTACAGCAATTTTGCAAGGAAGATATTTGGAGAGAAAATTGGATTAAAAATCATATTTCATGATATATTTCTTACACTACCATACATAAACACAAACTAACATCATTTAGAACTCTCTGATTGTCTATATGATTGGGAAATGGAACTGGTGGAACTACAATTACAGCCATTGCAACGTGGATCACTTAAATAAAAAAAAATTAAGGATATTTGAAAGGTAATGTGTCATGATTAATATGGAATCGATATAAATACACATAGTAAAAATAGTTGTATTTTTTATATTTTTAAACCAACATTATGTATGTTTATAAATATCTAATATTATAAATGTGTCACCAAAATTAGCCAACTTTAGGCTTCATGGGTAATGGGTTGTAATTAAAGGTTGTAATTTTCTAAAAAAAAATTTCTCAAGCAATTCAAATGAAGTATTTTCCTGCATTAGGATTAAAAAAAATATTCTGTAAAAATACATCATAGCATGGAAACACCGAATTATTCCGCACTAATAAAATTTATTACTCAAAATTTGTTGTTGTTTTTTTATCAGAGAGCAATCACCACTGATCCCAACTTTAAAATTGGTGGAGATCGAACAAAACGAAATTCTGCCAGAAGACTATTAAAACTGAAATTTTAATTTTTATTTAGCATATTTCCTTCTTGTTCCATTGTTAGTTCTGATGCTAGCCCAAATTACATTTTTTTTCTGATCTTGAGTTTGCAGCTTAAATTGATAACCAATTGACAATGATTTTTAGTAAAATATTCCATTTTTTTTCTCAAACCTTTTTACCTTTTTAAGAAATTCATTATTGATTTCATGCAGGATCAATACAAATGTTCTAAAATGTAATCATCTCTAATAATAATAATATATCCACTTTTTTTTTTTTTTTTTTTTCAATATGAGACTTAACAGTTAAAATTGCTTATAAATTGTCAAGTAGTCCGTAAAAAAATATTTCATTAGTTATCTTCTAACAAAGGCATTCTTGTTTGAAAATTTCATATTCATTTCACGAGGATGGATGAAAACATTTGAAACTTTATTAGGTACACTTACTTAAATGAATCACCAGATTTTCGTGTGAATTACTATAAAACATTGCATTTTCAAAATGTTCTTTCCATTTGCCATAAATTAAAATAATTTCCCAACATTTCATTCAGGCCATTAGGTTCTATTTTTCTTCTTGTAGTGATTTTTGATCTCTTGTGCAATAAGTTTATAATTTACATTGTTTGAAAAAAATATTACTATATTTACCATACGCTACTAATACCGTCTTATGGATTTTGGCCAGCCGAATTGCGCAATTTCAATTCCATGAAGTGTGAGATACTTAATATATGTGTAACTTTCCATTTCTTTATTTTGTACTCTTTAACCTGAAAGTGTTGTAAATGAAGGATTATGTAAAATGTTGTAGAAACTAGTGACATATAATTGAATGCAGCACTTGTAGAAAGGTTTTCGAAGTGTAAAAATAGTAAACGCTAAGCCAGAAAAAGCAGTGAAGTATATATTTTTTACTTAAAGTCATATAGATTCCGCAAATTGTAGGCAAAGAATCCTTTTAATCAAGTAACTTTATTTGCTTGATCTTGATATTTTTTTTTTTAATTACGTTCTTCCTTTTCTTAAACAGTCAGTCCTTCATTTCATCGCAATATAATGATAAATATATTAAACAATCTAAAAGATTTTTAACTGTACTAGAAATCAAAAATAGTTGTAAATACAACAATAGAAAACATTTTCATGTTTAATATAATCCTATATTTGAGAGAATGAATATAATTCTTAGTAACATTTGTTCAAAACCTTTAAGTTCAAAAACCCATAATAATAATTTCTTCACTGGTATCTACGATTATGTTATTTTTTTTCCTCTTTAAGAAAAGAAATATTTAAAAACTTACTAGATTTACTAAACACTACTATAATTTCAAACATGGATTTTTCATTAAGCTTCTTTATTTTTGAATGAGAACGTCACATATATGTAACAGAGTAGCCATAATGATAGATACTTTGGAAATTACAATTAAAAGGAAAGTTTTCATTAATAAACATTGAATGAAAATACTGTTCAATTATTTACAATTCACTTCTAAGAGTTTTGAGAGTATTTAAATGTTTGTATTAACATTAGCCATATCCATTCTATCAAATAAAAATGTTTAGCAGCCAAAACATAAAATTTAGCATTTTCATTAAGGGGGATGGATACAAATCGAATAAACCCATACTGACTTCGTATAGAAAAATATGTATCGAAACTTTTCTGGTAACCATTAATATATTTACTTGGAGAAAACCATTTTACAACTGGGTTGTATTTATTCGATAGAAATTACTCTAATTCAATAAAAGCTATATAATTATTATTTCCCATAAAGAAGCTTATTTACTAAACCTTAAGTTAAGATTTTAATATCATTTTACCATTTTTCTAATATTGTTATCATTCTTTATAAATTAACTATTAATTTCATTCATCCATTATTTAGATATATAAACTTAATAAATATTTTAAATTTCTTAAAATTATTACTAGAAATTTTATACAATTTGTTTAAGTACTTGAAGAGGTCATTTACATTATTTTGTCTTCCATTTTTCAGTGCATTTCTGTATGTGGTAACAATACAGTATAATGTCAGGAACCTTTACAGATATTTCAACAGAAATAACTGCCCTATTCAAAACGCGGCAACCAGTTTCCTGCACAGTTAAATAGAAAGGATATGCAGTTGGGTAACAAATCCGGAAAACTGTCTGGAAAAGGATGGACAGGTCAGCCCCGTGTTGCGTATCAGATGGTTTACCTTCTCTCTCTGATAAGAGACAAAAGGGAACAGGAAATGTCTAGGTTTGTCGTTACCGGAAAGTTGATTATTTTAGTTTAACAACAAAAAACATGCATAAAGATTGTATAACGACTAGCAAATCCTGCTTAAAAGTTTTAATCGTAAAGACTATTATTACAAGTTAAAGTCTTTTCAATATAACATAATTTTGGCATGTCTCTTTGCAGTTACTAATTTTTTTTTTCTATACGTTTATTTTTTGCTTCTTGATATGCCATATTTCTATGATATGCCATAATAATAATTTAAAAAGGAATGCAGTAAATCAAATTTTTAGAAGTAGTGTGGTTCGGGTTCAAAATTTAATAAAATGTTTTTCTCTTAATTTTACAACATGTCCGTTAAAAATTCTTAAATATCCCTTATAAATTAATTGTAAGAAGTCCACACCATTTTAAAATATATTTTAAGAAATTGATAATAGTAGTTGATCAATCATTTAAAATTTTAAAATACAATATTTCAATGCGTTAGGGTTACAGATTTTAGAGGTCCCTCCATATTTTAGAGAGTTAAAACTAAGAAAAATCTCAAATTGTAACTAATATAAATTGTGTCTACAGAGAGTACATTGCATTTAGTATTAAGATGGTGTATCATAGAGATTATTCAATATCTGGTTCAATTACACTGAAAATTTTTAAGGCTAAATATCTTTGATAATGCATAAGAAAATAAAAAATTAAAAAAAAAAAAAAAAAAATGGATATTAATTAAAACAATGAATGACCAATACTTTGACCAATTTATACAGTAGTGTATTTAATTAAGGTTTCATGTAGATAGATGTACTGAAATACATAATGAATGTAAAGAAATTGAATAATTTAGTTTTACTATGGTAGGAATTATGGTTTATTTGAAGAGTATATTTTAAAGGCTTTTTATTTATAAACAGCCGCCTAAAATTCTTTTCGATGGTTTAAGTGTTATAATTTTGTTATTAAGTATTTTTGATGTAAAACTCAAAAGATTGGTTTATCAAAATTCAATGTATTTAATAAGTCAGTTTAAAAAAGCAGTTTGAAAGCATAGTTCGGTTCAATTATCAGATTAACATACTTCTTTTGTAAAATATGTTAAACATTTCATTTTTATCAAGAACAGAAACACAAAAGGCATGATAGAAGTTGTTTCTAGATATTCATTAATTGCAAGAGAGAACAGTGCATAAGCGTTTAAAAAAGAACAAGTTTACATAACTAAACTGTTCAATTTCATGATGAGTTACAATAGGAAAAAATCAGAGAGAATGCTTCATTATCTGTTCTTAAATTCTCAAAACAAAGTTTTATCTTCCATGTATTTACGATTTTCCATAGTAACGTTTTGAGGAACGTTTAAAACGTCACTGATCATATTGAAAACACAATACATACAATATGAACGTTTTTGCATTTCAAATCATAATTTTATTTTAAAGATAGGAACGTTCATTACTAAGATGCATTTTCATTGAAATTGACAAAATTTATTTCTTTTCATTAAAATTGTCAAATTTTATTAATTTCCATTAATTTTGGAACTCCAAAAAATTTTGGGCAATATAAAATATTATTAAGTGCATTTTAATTGGTTCATTTAACGTCAAATGAGTATTCTAACAATACCATAATTACTTAGAACTTTTTTGAGTAACGCCATTTTTCACTGGGAAAAAAAAAATCTTTTTTTAGCAAATATTAGGGGATTCGGGATTCGGATACTCGGAAACGGAAAGAAAATACTAATATCTGAAATAATGAGCCCACAATATTACTTTGATTTATTAATATTTCCACAGAAGAGAATCCTTTTTCACTCTGTAAATGCACATGTAGTACAATAAAAATACTTCCTATTAAAAAAAATATATATGTATAATTAATCCCAACGAATTTCCTTTTAAACTGATACAAATAAAATTTATTCAAAAGTAAAGAAAATTGTGCGTTAGGTACAATTTAAAGCTACTTAATCCAATTTCAGTTTTATTATCCTGGTACTTTATAAAAGATTGTTAGGAAAGATCACCAACTTCTCCCTGGGCCATATACTTAATGCTTCACTTTGAGGCCACAATATCTTCTAAATTAGTGCTTTGAATCATGTGTCTAATAAGGACATAAGTAAAAATATAATAAAATATGAAGGTCAAATAACTTCTGTTTTTTTGTTATTAATAATTTGTATAAAGCATTTTCATGATATTTTAAAAAGCTTTAAGGTAAATTTTAGTTATCTCGGGGAAAAAATTAATCAAATTATAGTTTACAAGTTACCTTAAATTACAATCAAAATATCCTACTTTTTGTTAGCATTTCCATTTCATAGATCGTATAAATATTTAAAATATAAACCCTAAAGCTTCTCCCACCTGTTGTACTGATCCTTTTCGTAAAACCCTCTTTTTACAGTAAACATATACCTCGATATTAGCTTAGCCCCTCTATCCCTATAAAGTCCTTTCACAGAAGCCTCATTTGTTTTATAGTACATAATCATTCTATAGTCTACAGCATCTCTGATAGCATCAGCAGCTTTCCTGATTTGTACCCAGTTATCAGCATCGGCTGTATAGCAGTTTATAACTCCTTTCCCTGATTCAAATGCCGTGGATGCTTTTAGACTTGAGAGGATACCATTTCGATACAGAGGTTTGAGAGCAATCCAATAAGCATCCAGTTTGTCCATGTCTCCGTGAGTGAAAATCATCCATTTCCCTCCTTCTTCCATGTAGTCCTCTTCCTTCATGTCTCGATCCTTCATGTAGATATACTGTCTGTTCGTCACTTGGGATGGCAATTCGTCTTCATCTCTGATTTCGAGTCTTTTATCTAATAAATAAAAAATAAACACTTCCTTTAACTTAACTGACTAAATTGTGCGTTGTCTTTTATTTCGACGTACCTCGGAATAATAGAAACTATTGATTTCTGTAGAGCTGCCATCTAGTGTGTGCAGAGCGTAACTATAATCGTTGTGATAGTAATCTGTAAATGTTGATTAATGATGACAAGTTAAAATATATTTAATTTTTAAAAAATACTTGTATTTAAATGTCACTATATCTAATATTTGATTATGTCCTAGTAATTACACAGAATTATGACTAGATGCTTATTACATTTTAATTAGCATAGACCCAGAATAGACTGTTCAATGAAGTACCTTTAAATAACTTTTAAATGTATAAGTTTCAAACATTTAAAGATGGAGGGGTTTTCTTTTTATAAGGTTAATAAAATATATAGTAGTATATTATTAACCTTATAGTATTATATTAATTATATATATATATATAGTAATATAATTATATATATATATAAGTAAATATAATTAGATTAAGTATTTATGTTTAATTATATTTCAATATTAGATTAAGTATTTATGTTTAATTATATTTCAATATTAGATTAAGTATTTATGTTTAATTATATTTCAATATTAGATTAAGTACAAAATTTAAGTTAATTCATAATCGGCATGGCTTTATACTTTTCCCTCATTTGAAGTTTCAAGTCAGAATTTTCAAGTGAATAAGTAATAAATATTTGATATTACTTTATTATTATGTAAACAAATGTCTTTCTTACTTTAAATACAGTAGCGGATCGTAGGGAACAGCTAATACAGCCAGGTTGCATCAAAATATATTAGTTTAAAACTAAAATCATACATTTCCCAATTTTCTAAAATGAAGATCCAATTTCTACTGTAAGTGTAAAAACTAGTAAACTTGTTGCCTCAATATTCGATTCACGAGAAAAAAAAAATCCCTTCCAATCATTCCAAACTGATGATATTCTTCCAAACTTCAGCCGAGTGTTCCTGAAACGTGTTTCGGCAGCGCCGTTGCCATGGTAACCGATGGAAACCAACAGATCCTTTCCCTCCACGTAATGTGCAGAGAGACAGCCAGTTTAGCAGTTTTCAACTTCGACTGACCGGTAAATTCGATGAACTGATCGGTTCCACTTGAGAATCAGCGTGGGTGAGTGGGAGAGGTAAGAAACCGAAAGTTTCTAAAAATCCCTCCAAACGGAATGTCGTGATAAGTTTACACTGTTTTCTTTTTGTTTATTAAGTTAACCATTTTAAAACTTGGAACTTCTTTATGATAAAGTGCGCGTATTATTTGAAACTCGTTTGAGATGACGAAGAGAAATAATAAACGCCAACTACTTGAAGAAGATAGACCGATATCAAAACTGCCCTCCATTCATTAAAAAAGGATATGCATCTCAGCATGGTCGTAAGTTTCAATTATCTTGGTATGTGCTTTTCTCGTGGTTATATGGTAGTTTTTACTTACGAAAAACAAAATGTTTTGTTGGCCATGTTTGATAGTCATTATTAAAAAGGGCGTTTGGAATGGTGCTAATAATGATGGATTAACCACCATCCCACAAGCATTTAAGGCACACGAGGTCTCAATTGAACGTTTAAAAAACTTTTTAAATTTTGAACTGATTAGAAGTGAAACTCAAATAGCTAGCTCATTAAGGAAAACTCTCAATTTCCCTTTTTGTTGGATTTATCAAAAAGATAGCTCTCTGAATAGACGCTTCATTCAAATACTCATCAAAACAGTATTGTTTTTAAGTAAACAAGAACTTACAGTTAGAGGCCAAACGGGAGATAATGTTTTTAATACAGAATTATTTGATTAATTGTTCTTATTTTATAATGTTATGCTATACATGTTATTATTTTGTACAAAATTGAAAGGAAACTTCGATTTGAGTATTAAAATTTGCTTTCATTTATGATTGTCAAATGTCTGGGTGGTTGGGAAGGGGGGAGGGGTTGTAGGGTAGTCGCATATTTCCTACTGCACTAACATTTTCGACCACAGGCCGCCATTGTTAAAAAAATAAATGGTAATATAAAAATTTGATATTCCTGAATAACTACTTCCAAATAGGTTTCAGATAAATTTTTGACGTGCTGCCATCTACTGGAGCCAGTTCAATATGAATTTTATGCGAAAGTAACCAATTAAAAATAAAGAAAACATGCAAACAGAGGACATGGATATCAATAATTTTCAAAGATAAAAATCATATTTGTATAGATACTCACCCCAAATATATTAATGAAAGTTACTAATGAGTTTCCTTTCCATCATTTACTGCATTTCATGTGATGCGAAAAGGTTTCCATTAACGATATAGGATTTCAAAATAAAAGTTTTGAGCAATTTTTTAGATTTTTTTAGAAAATAAAAGTTATGTAGCCAGGTATTGAATTAAATTAAAAACTTAAATTAAAATTTTCTTGAATTATTAAAATACACTACTTGAAAAAATAATTACACTATTTACTCAAAATCTAATGCATTTAATACGTTTTTGTATTTAATAATTAAAAAAGAAATTGTGAAAGGAAACAATCAGATAAGTTCTTTTAGAGTGGTACTATAGTTTTTCTAGCACTACCAAGGAAATACTAAAGAAATTAACCACAATATGTAAAATAGATTTTATTTTTAAATTTTACAGTGGTCAATTTAAACTTTAATTTTGAGAGTGAAGACTTCTAAGAATGTTAGACAGTTAGAAATCATATGGCAACGTATTATATATATATATATATATTTTCCCCCTTTTTTTTTTTTTTTTTTTTTTTTTTTTTTGCTTGGCAGGTTGGTTAATATCATCGACTTTCTTGAGATAATGTAAAATTGGACGAATACCAAAATATAATTTTGCATTTAAATATCTATAATTTATCTTATAAGGAAGAAATACATATAGTCTGAATGTCTAACTTAAGTATAATTTAGAAAACCAATGAAAATTTTAGCTAAACAAGAACGTGGTTTCTATATTTAGTTAATTATCTCTGTCGAACTTTATATTTTAAACATCTCGAAGAAAGCTTTCAAAAACATGAGAAGACCCTTAGTATTAAAAAATAATTCTAAGACTTTTATTCAAATTTAATATTTAAATTCTACAATACAAACAATTTAATTAGTTATCTGAGAAGATTTAACTTTTTGTAGCACAAGCAGGGCGATGTTAGTTAGACAAAAATAATGTGCGTGATTATATTGAGAAATGTACCTAAATCATTTAAAACAAATAACTAGAGAACGTTTAACAGATGTGGTATACAATAAATCATTGAAAATTTTTGTAGCTCCATTTTTAAATATAAAATTTGGCAAGAAGAAAAGGGAAATAACTTATATTATGATAACTATTCCTGAAGAATCCATGTTCCTTCAGAATTTACATAAAATTCGTCATCAGGCGTGTGCATGTAAAAACTAGTCAAATTTCCTATACGCTTATGATAATACATAACATAAGGATAGTGAATTTCTTCTCTTATAGCTCTAGCTACTCTTAAATTTAATTCTTTATCCGTGTAATCTGCCGTATAGAAGAACACAACAATAGTTCCATTTTTCTTTTCGCGAGAATAAGGTGGAATCAGGAAAAGATCTGGTCTTGTCTTGTACAATTCTTGAGCAGACTTCAGTATTTCATTTGCTTCTGAATGCCCATTGCATTCGAGGTTGGGATTACAGTAAAGGGACCAATTTCCTTTCAAAGTAGATTCAGTCTCGCATTCTTTATTTTGAAAAATCTCTCTTAAACCCTTTGACGAGTCCAAAATCTTTCTACGTTCATTCATGTTTTCTTGTGGTTTGTAATTTCCTTCGTTAGCTCCTGAAAAAAGCTTCCTTTATTGATTTAGCCCGCTTTACATACGTAAGGTAACAGAAAAATCAAAATGAAGGGTTTCTTTTTTCAAATTCTCTAAGACAGAAAACTATAATTCAATCAACATTCAATAGATGTTTTCTGAATATATTTTTAAACTAAGAAACTGCTCAGAAATCTGAATAAAACACACACTGAACTTGGTATGCTGTTAATGCAAATATTTTTGTTATAAAACACATAATTATTTCATGGTATTTGTTATGTGAATAAGTCTCAAAATACATATATTTAATGAAATCTAACTGAATTTAAGAACAAAAGTTTCATTAGTACAAAACTTTATGCTAACTACAATGCTGAAATAAACTTTTTGTTCGAAAAACTACTTCGAAGCTTTCAACAGGACAAATAAATTGTTTATTTATTCAATTCCAATATCATATAACAAGGTAAAAAATATTGTAAGTGCTTTCTTCTTTCTTATAATGATATTAAAACTACTGAAAGCAATAATTAGTCAGTTGACTAATTGACTAATGTCTTGTACAAAACAAATCTTATAAGAAAAAACTCAATTTTTGCATGCTATAGCCAAAGTCCTGAACGCCGATTTAAAAAACTACTTCATAAATTGACGTAAAATTTCTTGAATTTTACAGATCGGGATAACACACATCCAATGCATTATTTCATAATCATAGTTAAATATACAAAAATTAATAACCAAACAATAATTTTCAAAAGATTTCTTTTTTATCAAGCTAACATCACCCATCCTCTTTAGGAAAAGGCGGAACAAGACACAGAAATTTAAAACATTATTGTGTTTTATTGTACTTTTGATCAACATAATAACATTATTATATGTTATTGTACTTTAAACATATAAACTTTTACCAAGATAGAGGAAATTCAATTAAAAAACACGTTTAAAAATCGCGTTTGAAAACAATGAAATAAAAATTCATAACTAAAAGTAAATCAAAGAGTTTCAAGTAAGTTAATTTAGTATTTCATATTGATCAAACTCCCTGTACTTTTTGATTCGTTATATTTTCGTTTTGTTATTCAGTTGATATTGATATACTAAAAAACAACTTTGAGAATCCATTAATTATCTCTCAACTGTAAATTTTTTCTACATTAATTTTAAGTCAAATATAATTCTAGCAGTGAATTCGTAATCACTGGCAAACAAAATATTAGTCTCGTGTTTCTTTTTTATCGCTTCTGGCATAATAGATTTATTTAGCCTTATTTATTAACCATTTACAAAAAGCAAGAACAACTTCAGACAGTGTGGAACAAAACACAACTTTTCATTTTACCGTAATATTGGCCAATGCTTCGACATTTAAAATGGGACTGCGTAACATACCCTTTGTTTTTCCTTACAATCATTTGAATTTTGAAATTAAAAAACACTTTCCAAATTGACGAGCAGTAATTTTTATAACAAATCTCACCACATTGGAGATGCATGTTTGTAAGAAAATATTTTTGCCCATTACAAGATTTGAATGAGAAATTTTTCATCCTTTATTGCCCTTGTATAAGCTTATTGCTATAGTGTACTTCAGAAGCTAGAGCTATACATTAAAAAAATATCATAAAGGCAGACTACGATAAGTAGATTTAATTCAACATTTTCAGCTTTAAATTTTCTCGCTAACGGAAACCTGTAAATCCACATAGTGAAATAGTATCTAAAAACACTCGATTTAATTCAGTCCTAAATTGCTGATAATTACATTCAAGAGAATAAACTCAAGAGAACGACTGCAGCTGGTTCAAATCTAAACAACTAATTTAATTACATCAACTGGGTTACAAGAATAACACATAAATATGACTAACCGAATATCACGTATGTAGTTAATCTACTCGACCCATTATTGGTCGGCGTCATTAATGGAATATTAAAGTTTTTAAGTTATCAGCAGGAGTTCCTGAGTTATTGGCTCGAGAGGCAGTTCCTGTCCTCCCCTGCCCTATTAGTCTGAGGACTGGACACCCGTTTTTCTAAGTTTTCACTGACTCCATCATTGGTTGGTGGGCGAGAGGCGAGATCGAAAATTTTGATTGAATTCACTTAAGATTGAGAAGAGCAAGGCACATACGCCCAAGTAGAAGCTGGTTGGTGAAGCACTTTTTAATAGCTTTGGTTTCTTAAGTGTAATAAATCCTTCTATGCCTGTCGACCAGGTCGTGAGAAAGCTCAAAAAATGTCACCATGTCTGGCTTTCCATGACAAGTAATTTACAATGAACCTTTTTTAGCTCTTTGTTACCTTCAGACACCTAGTCACCTGTGGTATAACTGCTAAGACAGGTGAAAATTTCATAAAATTGCTGTTTGAGTCTTCAATTCTTTGAATTTGAAATGTGATAAACACAACTTCCTCACAAAAAACAATTTAAGTTAAGATTGACTAGATACGCATGATTCTTTCCATTTATTTTGGTTAAAGTGACCTGACGATTTAATTGTTGATTAAAGACGGATGACTGGTGGAAAGAGTAGTTTTAAATTTGATACGACGTTTGTTTTTCAAATTTTTAGGTCTTAGGTACACTTTCAAGAAATTCAGTGGTGGACATGTCAGAAAAAAACTTTAAAAAGCACTACCAGAAGTATTTTGATCAAAATTATTAAAACAGTTTTAGAAAATTGCTTAAAATCAAAAATTTTCACTAGCATATACTTCTATGCCATTCACGATTTTAACTTAAACCTTATTATGATGTCTTAAGGTTTCTAGGGTCTTATACACCAAATTATTAAAAGTATTAGTATGATCTGCTCAGGAATTAAACTGACAACATATGCAGCCACACTCAGGCAGGTCAGTTTCAAAAGCTTTGGACTTAGGAAGTTCTTAAAAGATAAGATCACTAAAAAAAGATCTGCCCCACTGTTTGAAATTGACATAGCAGATCATGCTACTGTATGCCGAAATTCAATGCACGAGTCAAGGGAAGGCCTGCCATAGAAAAAAAAATTAGTTTTTTTAGGAATCACTAAAAAATTGCTTAAATGATTTTAATCATATCGTTCTGATACATAACAATGTCCATAGAAATAACAAAGGTGCAAGTTCATCAAATAAATCTTAATTTATATTGTCGTAAAAATCTAACTTTTTATCTTCTACACTACTATCTAGGGATAATCTTATACAAGGGGTACATTCTGTTGTTATGGACTAAATTTTTCCACCCAAAACTAGAAATTGAGAACTATTTTTGTCATTAAAAATGTTGTCAATTTGGCAAGTTTTTTAAAATACAAAAAAGAATACAATAAAATACATCAATCCATTTCAAAGCAAAGACCATAATTACAGTGCAATGGAAAGTTGTGAAAGTGTTCCACTTCCCAAGTTAATGAATTAGCCTGGGGAGCTATTAAACATAATAACAAAAACTAATAATTGTTATAAAAGTTTTCGTTTAAACATCATAATAAATAATTAGATACTATTATTTAGCAATGCAAATTTTAAAAGATTAAGAAGTATTTTAAAGTGAAGATATTTTCTGACATACCTGCTTGTTTTAAATTTTGATTTTTGTAATTTACAGCTGAACATTCTTTTGGATTTTTGGAATCATCAATTTGTAAGGCCTTAAAGCTAAAAATATTCGTTTTTTCTTTTTCTTTATAATCTTTGTTGTCATGGTATTTTCCAGACACGGTATCTTTGGGAGAATCCATTATTTATATTAAACAATCTAAAAGAAAATTATAAGTTTAAATTTTCGCCTTTTCTAGAGAAATAACTTAAAAATGATTATATATTTAAAATTAAAGAATAAAATCAATCGTTTTAATGGTAGAACAAAATTTAATGCTCATTTAAATTATATCTCCTAATTACTTAATGCTGTTGCAACTATAGATGGAAGAGTTTAAAAGCATTTTTTTTTTTTTTTTTTTTTAATTTTGCAGGTTATTTGATATTTTCGAGTGTACTAAAGATTATTGTATAAAATTGATTGCATTAAAATCTGAAATCCCTACTATCATACTGATGTTATTAAGCTTATAAGGTTGTTTATACTACAGCTATTGCATCAGAAATACAATCCAAATATTCTAATATCATCCGATACATTCCCACAAAATATTTTCTAAATTCACATAATATAAAGTATTAAAAATATAATTGTTTTCAATAAGCATTAAGTAAATATAAATAAATATATAAAACACAAATTGAGTTTCTATTGCGAAATTATAACTCTTATTATTAAGTATTAGTTTGTGAAATTTATGTATTAAAATGATGCTCTTATTATTTAAATATATAATTACTGTTAAACTATTTTTTTTTTTTTTTAATTCTTAATTGTGGAAATGAAATGTGCTGCAATATAAAACATAACTTTTTAATTTATTTTTCTAAAAAGAAAGTATTTTGTCTTTTTATAGGACATGTTAAAATCCATTGTTAGCCACTATTTTTTTTAAAAAATCATCACTTTGAATTTAAAACTGCAGTTTAACATCGTTAAAAACGTCAGTATGATATATTTAATATATTGCCTAAAACTATATACTTCACTGGAATTCAGAATCGTTATTATTAAAATAATTTAAATTATATTAATAATTTCATCCTAACTGTGAATACTAAAATCTACTTTTAAACGCGTATAAATGTAACACAATGTAAAAAGATCTGAGATTTTACTTTACATGAAAAGTAATTCAAAATCCTAAAAGCAATTATCTCTTACATGATAATTTTCTTACCTTTTTATGTAGAAATATATTTGAAAAATTATTTATACGAGCAAAAATTTACCAAATGTCAGCATTGAAAAATATGTCATTAATATTAGTTTTCGTACAAGATTGCATTTTATACGATCTTACTAATCTTATCTGTAGCATTGTAGCGATTTTTTCTTATTTATCAGTAAATGCATTTGTGTTTTAGATATAAAAACACACTTTTAGAATTATCAGGAACACTTGCACACCCTTTTCATCAGTATTGAACTATGCAATTCAAAAGAATTTTTCATCACTGTAGGAATGTTAATAATATTGATCTTTTTCATAATATTTTAATGTAACAGGTATGTAAATGAGATAAGTAACATCATGCACTGATAGCGATAGTTTTACAGTCTAATTAATAGTTTATTATCTATAAATCTTTTTATTTTTATGTTCAGTGATTGCAGTTATATACCATTTTAAACATTACCAGTTTATAAAAATCCCATTATGCAATTTTAACAGTTAAGATCACCAAATTATGAATTATAATTATTTATCAAAACATATAAAATGGTCAAAAAATGTATCTATTGAAATTATTTAATATCTTTCCAATTAATAACCAACGTATTATAAATTCCTAGGTAGTGGAACTTCGGAAAAAAATTCTAAAAATGAAAATAGCAAGAGGTGTGTTACGAAAAAATATATTATACAAATAAAAACATAAAAAAAAATCATGAAATATTTTATATTACAATTATGCATATTTTTTCAGTGGTTAATACGTGAAAACTTCAAAAAATATTAGTGCACTACCATTTATTTGTATACTTCCACATAGTCAATGTTAGGAGAGATATCTATGTTTTAATATTGTTATGAATTTTTCCACTGAGGCAATGATGGAACAGTTTTTAAGATGAAAACTACTATTTATTCATTCTTCACAGGCACAAAATTTATTCAAAGACAACGGTGTAATCAATCTCAAGCTTCAACACAAGCTTCAGTAAGAACAACTTCGAATACAGCGATTATACAAGTTCACTCTAGTAAACAAAGCGATCAGCTCACATCGAAGTCCAAAGTCAATCTGAAAACTTTCCCGATCTCCAGTCTTATTTATACTTGGCGCGAGAGGCGAGAGAACATTCGCTAAATTTCCAGCCAATTCGTCGGAAAAGAAACATCTCGAAATTTCTCGATTGCTTTAGGTGTTGCCCCCTTTTTCTAACCTGTATAATCGCTGTTAATAAATAAAATAAGATAAAAATAAATTACAATAGAATTTTAAAATAATACGTCACTATTTACACTATATACAGACAATTTGTGCAACAATATTCTTCATCGTAAAAAGATGGTGATGAATCATCCTAAAAAAGAAAGCAATATCCTTATCAATAAAAGAGATTATATAAAAATATCCATTCAAAGCTAACGCATTCTTATACAGGAAGGGGAAGTTCCCGTTCAAATGCATAAGTTCAATGAAAAATTGACTATAAGTAGCTAGATCCAAATTGCTAATAGATGGATATTATAAATATCACTCCTCGTGTCCACATTTCAATGTCAGGCCGACCAAACGGTATAGTGGTTAGCGTGCTGGCTTCTAGACCGCGAGGTTGCGGGTTCGAGTCCCGTGTAGGCATGGGTGTTTGTAAATGTATGTTGGTTTGTTAAATGACGAAATGTTTCGGCGCATTATAGCCCTCGTGTTGCTGACGGCGCCAGATAATCTGAATACAACCAACCATTTCAATGTCAGCTTCCTTTCGAACTTCCCTGAACTTATTTCTTGCTATTACTCATCTACCCTGTAATTATCTTTTGATCCTATATAGAACAATAATATAGAAAGTGTAAAAAAAAATAAAGTATCGAAACAAAGCGAATAAAAGTTTTCTCAAATTTATTTTGAATGACTAGACCAAGTTCCAAGGAAATATTAACAAAATATGTATATATCATAATGAAAAACACAATTTGAAAATTTCATTAAGTGTGTATCTAGTCTCTATATATATAAGGCAAAGCCCTCACTCACTCACTCACTGACTCACTCATCACTAATTCTCCCACTTCCCACATAGTCACAACTCTAAAAATCGGCACAAATATCAACAATGGTAAAAATAGAAAAAGTAAGCTATTCCGATCTAGATTAACCCACTTTAAGGGGTCGAAAAGGGGTTAAACGTTCCAAACGAGGGACATTCGAATATCCTACTTCCCATTTGGTCACAACTCTAAAAATTGGTACAAATATTAACAATAGTAAAAATAGTAAAAGTAAGCTATTCCGATCTCGATTAACCCACTTTAAGGGGTCGAAAAGGGGTTATACGTTCCAAACGAGGAATATTCGAATGTTCCACTTCCGACTTGGCCACAATTTTGAAAATTGGCTTAAATACCAACAATGTTAAACATAGAAAAAGCATGCTAATCCGATCTCGGTTAACCCACTTTAAGGGGTCGAAAAGGGGTTAAACATTCCAAACGAGGGATATTCGAATGTACCACTTCCCACATGTCCACAACTCTGAATATTGGTGCAAATGTCGACATAGGCAAACGTAGAAAAATTAGGCAATTTCGATCTCGATTAACCCCCTTTAAGAGGTCGAAAAGGGGTTAAACATTTCAAACGAGGGATATTCGAATGTTCTACTTCCCATTTCGTCACAACTCTGAAAACTGGCGCAAGTATCAACAAAAGCAAACGTAAAAAAAGTAAGCTATTCCGATCTCGATTAACTCACTTTAAGAGGTCAAAAAGGGGTTAAACGTTCCAAACGAGGAATATTCGAATGTACCACTTCCCATATGGTCACAACTCTAAAAATTGGTAAAAATATCAACAGAGACAAACATAGAAAAGTTAAGCTATTCCGAGCTTGATTAACCCACTTTAAGGGGTGGAAAAGGGGTTAAACATTCCAAACTCGAATATCCCACTTCCCATATAGTCACAACTCTGAAAATTGGTAGGAATATCACTAAAGATAAACGTAGAAAAAGTAAGCCATTCCGATCTCGATTAACCCACTTAAGGTTTGCAAAAGGCGTTAAACGATATTCGAATGTCCCACTTCCCATTTGGTCACAACTCGGAAAATTGGTACAAATGCCAAAAAAGATTAAACAGAAAAAGTAAACTATTCCGTTCTCGATTAACCAACTTTAAGGGGTCTAAAAGGGGTTAAATGTTCCAAATGAGGGATATCCTAATGTTCCTCTTCCAATGTAGTCATATTTCTGATATTTGGTGCAAATGTTAAAAAAATAAGTCATTCCAATATCGATTAACGAATTTTTAAGGGATGAAAAGTCGACGCAATATTGAAACTAGACGAGGATTAACTTAATGCCTCAATTCCAATACAGCTACTACTTTGAAATTTAGAACTAAGAGCAAACATAAACACTACAACAATAAACTATTCCAATTTACTATTCACAATTATAAATTTCGTTTAAAATGTCAACAAAGGAAAGTTCCTATTTTGATAAATCAATTTGTCGGGATCGAAATGGGAGCAAACGTCTGAAGTGTAGAATACATGAATGTCTTTTGATCGCTAAATTGCTAATGGTAAAATTTCGTAGCGCAGCACGGGTATTTATTCAGCTAGTATAATAATAATAAAAGAAAGAGTCCGTTTGCGGGTCAGTATGTAAATCTTTTTTTTTCTCTTTTTTTTTTGCATAAATAGTTATGGTTTTCTAATTGTAGTTTTGATACATAGAATGTTATTTTTTTTTTTTTTTTTTTTATTTTTTTTTATAAATTTTTTACATTTTTTTTTTTTTTTCTAGGTATAAACTCGAAAATTTTAACTACAAGTAGTTTTAATCTTTTAACGTAATATAACAATTTTAATTAGCTTTTTTCAAATGTTTCAGTTTCTTACAAAGCAACTGACTTTCAATAGGCGTAGAGCTTTGAAATCTTCAACATAAGTAGTTTTAGCTTTATTCTTTTGATTTTCACAAACAGATTGTAAGAATTTTAATTAGTTTTTATTATTATTTTTTTTTTAATTAAATTTTCAGCAAAGTTATTTTCATTATGCATAGACTGAATTTTTGAACATAAGTAATCCTTGCCTTCGAATTTTGCTTATCACAAACAGAATAAAATATTTTCAGGATGGTTGATGGATATAATTGTATTAACGGGGAAATATTTCGGGGTTTCTCGAGGAGGAAGGAAGTCTAATAAAAATGGTTCACATAGCAATTAACCGTTTAGAGATTGAAGCTAGCTTATGCTTTAGCAGCAATGCACCTAGTGAGAAAAGCGAGCCTGTGCTTCCGTAGCAATGAACCTTTCAGTGAGCGAAGCCTGCTTGTGCTTACGTCCCAAAGAACTTTTTATCTAGTGATGCGAGCCTGTGCTTCTGTAACAATGACCCTTTCAGCGAGCGAAGCGAGCCTGGTTTGAGAAGAATCAAAAGTTGGGAACTTTACACAGTGACGGGTCTCCCTTTCGCGGGACCACCTAACTAGTTATTAACATAATAAAAATAAATATGATCTATTTTCTCTTCTCTTAATATAGCAGTTTTTTATACAAGCTATGTCTATGCGTATACCTAAGATAAACTTCCTTATAAGGAGCTCATATAACATTCATCCTTTAGATCTCATAAGACGGTGAATTGTGCACAACACGTATAGTGAAAAGCGTATCACAAAACGTACTCTCAAAATATTTCAAAATTTATTTCAGACCAAGATTTTTTCTAGAAATGTTTACCAAATAATATCGTGAACGTACTTTTTCTAGAACATCTAAGGTACAACTTGAATTGTTAAAAAAAATCCACATTTTCATTTAAGAAGGCATTTACCTCTAAACTCGATGAATGTGTACAGACTTCAAAAATAAAAAATATACCAAATCTATTTTTTAGCACTTTATGTTTTTGTATGATAAGAAACTTTTAACAAAATGGTTGTTGTTGTTTTCGTAATTAAAATGAATACGGGATTTCCCCGAATCGCAATCCAGGTATTTTCCCTAACCATCTCCTAAAAAGTTATCATCTTATCATGTTGTAGATAAAAATGCGCAATGGTGTAACGTTTGCTCTTTTCCCCCTAAATATTCGTTGATATAGTTGATTGTAAAAATATTATCTATTGAGTAAATCATAAAGATATCAACATGGTGTTGTTGCTACAAATTCAAAGAGTTCAGTTGATTTTTTCAGTAATTCGTTTGGCGTTTATAAATGTAAAATACATTTCTCTATTAATCAATTTAATGAGACAAACTTGTTATATATATTATTTTATGAAAACAAGGTAAAAAAAATACAGTAAGTTTAAAATATACCAGTAGAATTACTTTAACAAATCTTAATACTCTGTATTATTTTTGACTAACAAGATAAGTCAAATTTAAGCAAATATTATTGATACGAAATTGTTTTCAGGAAAAAGCTGAATTCATCTAAAGAGCAGATTACTTTAAATGTAACTTTCTTATGAAAGGATTTTTTATAAGATAAATATTAAAAATTAAAGGTTTAAAAAAATCATAGGATAGATTCTTAAGATCAAGTTTTCGCATATTTGACTCTTTAAGAAAAGAATTATTTCTGCTTAAAAGTTTTACTTCCTGAAACTTTAAATGATGAAACTTATAATTTAAATTGCAAGGTTGTTTCGACTTAGAAAGTATGATTCTTTTTTTCGAAATTATTGATAAATATTCTTATAATTTAAGTGCTTAGTCCTAAATATAATGCCTGTGATTTCTTCTCACATTTCCTTATATTAAAAGGATGAGTGATGCTATAGAAGTTTTAATATTTAGTACCATCTGCACCAATAGAGCCATATTTTTCAATTTTTTCAATTGACTATTCTGTTAAAAGGTGTAGCTAATTATGTCTGGTGTTTTTCCTAATTTTTTTACTTTTCAAGAATCAATTCCACTAACTGATTCAAAATTTATGTAAAATTTGTAATTTTGTTAATATTGAAGTTTTTAGAGTTGCCCTCATATATGAGAAAAATCAGAAAAACTTTCATTTTTCATGCTTGTTCTGGTTTCTGTAGACTTGCTGGTCAATTGTAGCATCAGAAATAGAATACACTACTAAATGTATAATTAGTAGAGTGATTGCAATTTTGAAAAAGTTTTATTAAAAATATTTAGCTAATAGGCGATAATTATGTGACATCATCACTTAATGCATCACATAGCAAAATGTACTTATGAAAAGTAGTTTGTTAAGACTCATGAACGAAAACCTTTTCTGTGCTAACAGCTCCTTAGGAACGGCTTAGAAACATCGTGTTTACCTGGCATGCCCAATTCACACAGAAAAGTTATCCTTTTTCAATAAATTTAGCTTCTAATTCTTATGTGAGTGTAAATTGTCCACCTTGTTTTTTCCTTTTTGTAACTTTTTTATTATACAGATGAACTACAGTTATCTTTATAATTGGAAGTTTGCTATTTAAGTAGGATTTAACTTTTTGAAGTTAGGCTGTTCAGAATACTTTTCCCTTACATTTTGTAGAAAATTTTGGTTGGTAATTAAACGTCACCTCATCTAAAGATTGGAAATCGGTAATTATGAATTAAATATATTAAATGAGTAGAAGATATTTTTGAATGAAATTAAATAACTAGATGAATTAATCAAGACACCTATAACTTTACAAGTTCCAATACTATTTTCCCAATTTAGATGATTTTTTTAACCAAAACATACATTTGACTCATAAATAAAATGTTAATCAAAGAAAGATTCCATCCATTACCGTTCAAATGTCATCCAGAGCTACTAAGGAAAAGTTTGGTCGACTTCTGGTAAACTGCTCATCAATTTTAGCCGAACCTAATTCCTCCCAATAATCAATTAATTATCAACATAAACCTAGTCTGATATGACATAGTCTCAAAAAGTGAGAGCCATCTGACGTCACACCGAACTTAATAATACTTCATCCATTATTCGACACAACTTTTTGCCAAAAGTACGTTCCTTCTCATGCCTCACTTTCTACTGATACCTGTTAAAGATTTAAAAAATGAACCAATTAAAGCCATGTTCTTTGGGTCTTTGATAATTTGCCACATTCTACGTTTGGCACATCAAATTCTGACAATGACTGCCAATTTGCTAGTATACACATCCTTTTATCGAAATATTTGGAATAGAATTAACTAAAAAAAAATTGAAAAATAATTCTTACTTCTTTTACGAATTTTTTCTATCCTTTTTAAGAAATTTAAAAATAATTTAAAATCCTTAATTATTTATACCAGTACTAAATATTCCTCAAGTGTAAAATTTGGGACAAAACATGAGGTGGTTGTTTAGAGCAGAGACATGAATATATTTAAAACTCTGGTGTGTACCATTTGTAAATTTAATAGTCCAGTTTCAAACTCTAATTCAGATTTTTCTGCTTTTTGTAACTTTAAATTAACCAATGTTGATAATGGTGGTTTTTTTTTTTTTTTTTTTTTTTTTTTTTTTTTTTTTTTTTTTTTTTTTTTTAGTATCAAAGTGATGCAAAAGTTTAGACAATGAAGTTATTCGGCTTTTTAAAATATAGAATTGTTAAAGTAGAATTACAAAAGCAAATAAATATATTAAAAAACTCTTTTAAAATATTATAATCAAAACAAAGGTGTCTGATTTGCTATAATACTTATTTTTTGGCTAAAAACAGAAATGTGCTAGTTGTAAAAGTATAGACACAATCATGAGTTTCTGCGAATTTTTATTTGTATATGCTTAAAAGAGATGATGTCACAGACTTCAAGTATTTAATTTCTACAAACGATAACACTTCGTAGTCAAGATGCCATTGCCTAAAGAAATTCAAAAGGATGAGCTAACTCAAAATTGTCAGTGGAGAGCTAAAGTTGAGCTCGTTTCGTAAATTTCGTCTATTATTAATCGATCAAAGACTTCTACTTATGAAGTTTTATCAAAGAATAACTCAGATCTAACAGGACGCGTGTGACAAATAAACTCCATAATCGTCAGATCCAATGAATGCCGAGTGCGCAACAAATTACTGTTCGTGAATTTCAAAGGTCTTCAGAACTTTCAGTATCAAAGTATACGATTCGTAGATGAATTTTTGGAATAGGAACTGAGGTTTATTGCAAAATTATCAAGATACCAAGTCTGAAACTAAATTATAAGTCACAAAAATTATTGTGGTCTCGAAATCTTATGTCATAGAGACCAAATTGGAAATCAGAGGTATTTAGAGATGGGGGGAAATGAATTCTAGTTGGCCTACATGGCTGGGCATCGTACTGGCAGGACTTGCAGAAGGAACCTTGACATTTATTTTAGTCCCAGACAAGATGGTGACTCGGTGGGGGTTTGGACAGTCTTTTGCTACAATTGACAAGTGTATATACACTCTACAAGTGGTCCCTAAATATCACAGCATTATACTAATTCATTGGAGGATAACCTGAGGCTATTTTCTGAGTTTCAAGGTGGCCCTTTGTGAAGATTTCAACAAAACAATGTTTCGATTCAGACTGTAGACAATACAAAGACCTGATTTCATTCTCAGAATTCAAAAGTTCTCAACTGGCCAGCGTCCCAGATCATTACACAATAGAAAATCTTCAGGGCAGCATGTGTCGCAAAGTTTTCAGTTGTTAGACAATAATGTTTTCGGTGTTCTATAAATTAACCCAAGAGTTCTACAGGAGATATATAGAACCAAATCAAGCCCCAGACCATGAAAAATTTAGTTTCTTCGATGGGAACTCATACTTAGGAAATATTCAACAAAATAGAGGCAAAATTAAGTTTTAAACCATGTTCATTTTAATTAAATTTCATTTTTGTTTAAACTTTTGAGATAATGTAAATTTTTTTTGTTAACAATTAATGATTTGCAGTAAGAAAAATTAACTTTTATTATTATAGATATTGCAAAGCATGCATAGCACATTACACTACAGCTGTATTACAAAAATTGATTAAATTTATTTTGAAATCTGTGATTTTGTTCAATGTCTAAACTTTAACATCGAAGTCGATTTTCAAAATGAATAACATCAATTCGGTGATTTACATTCTAACTTTATGCACTTGTCCCGTTAATTTGTATCAGATTTAAAATTTAAAAGTGCATTTAAATACCGATTGATTGGTTATTTTTATAAAAGTAAACAAAATAGATCTATTTAATTGTTTAATTGATTTTAATTATTTATTTTTAGATTTAGATACTTTCTACTTTATATTATTGTAGAAAAAGAATATACAAATTGTAAGTTCACCGGTCCAAGGAGACAAAACTACAAATACATCAAATTAAAGTTCTTCTCGAGACAAGTTTCCACAGCAAAATTCAACCGGGAGATATACCTGGAATTATTGAAAATAGTACAAAAAGTCAATGGGAAAGTCTTTAAGTTTAAATATACACATGTTCTCTTTATTGTAGCCATATTTTATAATTCAATTTTGATGAGATTAGTCAAACACTGTATTAGTTTACACTGTAATGCAACAGCTTGTAAAAGCGGAATTTTAATGACAGTGACTGTAACAATTCCATTTGTTTTTTCCAAATTTATTGTCCACAATGACAAATATCAATATCATTTACAATGAATTGAACTGTTATTAGATACACATTCAAGTATTAAGTAAAAATATCTATTGAATGTTAGTAATCATTTTTAAGATCCTTTGGAATCATTTTTTTTATAAATTTAAATTTGTAACAAAATATATCTGAAAACAAAAATGGTATACTACTTTTTGAGAAATGTTAAGTAGTTCTTACCCTTATCATTTGTATTTGATTGTTTCTAAGTAATTGTGAATTTTTTTTCGTAATTATCCTGTTATCAAATTTTTCAATAAAATGAAGGCACATAGGTAATATAAGAACAAACAAATATAATGCACTATTTCGGGTATATATCCGTGTAATGATCCACCGAATCCTTTTCAATGTTTTGACATGTTTTCAGATACAGAAATATAGAGATCAAAAGATTAAATATGACACACAATCGATAAAAACTGAAAATAATCTTATTTATTCAATTCTTAGTAATTTACTGAAAAAGGGATTTTAATCTAAAACCAAACACTCTCCTGTACCTCGAATATCACCTATATATTAAAACAGACATAAATTTTCTATACAATGATTACACAAAAATCTATTTTAAAATTTAACCAAAGTGAAACGTCCGTATTGATCTCTTTTATAAAATGTACCTTTCACTGTATCCATGTACTTTGATACTGAACGACATCCTTCTTTAGCGTATCGACCTGATTTAGAAGAAAAGTTTGTCTTGTAGTATAATATATAATTATATATCAGAACTTTTCGAATTGCATCTACAATTTTCTTAACTTCTTTAATATCGTCTGAATTGGCTGTGTAGCAATGTATGACCCCTCCACCCATATACTGTTCAGCCTCAGTAATCACTGCAGTGGAGGCTTTCAGTCCCATTATAATTCCTTTTTTGTAAAGAGTTTTGAGTGCAGTCCAAATATCATCGTGTTTAGACATATTGAATCCAGTGTAAATCATCCATTTGCCACAACTTGCATCAATCATTTTCTCCCTGGCTTCTTTAGTAGGTGGGAAATAGATATAATCCTCGTCCGTTTCTTGTGATGGTAACACAAGTTTTTCGTCTCCCTCAATTGAGTGCGGCGAAGATATATCTGAAAATAAAATAAAAAAGATATTCACCTGTGGAAATAATCAATAAATAATATTGATAATAAATAATAATCAATATAATATTCATAAAAATTGTCTGAGGAAGGATTTTTAGATTTTGAATTTTTAGGGACCCGTACGTCAAAATAAAACTTGTAGACTTATAAAATCAATTCACTCTCTGTCGGCTCATCCCAAATACAAAAAAAAATTAACAAATTCTTATCTACTTTACTTCTCTGATTTAAATAAAAATTGTTAAATTGATATTGCAGAAATACACAATAGGGTGCATTTTATATGCCACTAAAAAATTAATTTCTAAATTTTTAACGGGACACCCTTTCAAATGATTTCTTTTGATGAGAAAGCATATGTGTAAAAATTTTGGGAAATTTAATTAAAATTTAGGGGTTGCTACCGGCAATTGAAATTACACTTTCATGGAAAAAATCGTTTTTTCACTTTAAAGTAGTAAAATAAGAGAAAAACTCAAGGTTTTTCTTAAATTAAAAAACTTCAAATTCCTTTAGTAGCAGAAAAAAATTGTACTAACACATGATTTCAATTTCATCCACTTATTTCATGCAATGACTAATTATAAAGTTTTATCAAAACTAATACAATTAACATTTCAACAATATTATTACGATTAAAATTTTAAACAAAATTACTGCAATTAACTTTTTTACTCTTACAGTTTTAGAAATTTAGCGATTACTTACCATGTGCTTCAATGTTCCTAGAAGAGTCTGATTTGATTTCTTTGAAACTTGATTTTTCAACAATCGAGATTTCATTTGAAAATTCATCTTTACTATTATCTCCTGAAAGATATTCCATAAAAATTAAAGATATTTCGCCTAGTAAAATTTTATCTCTATATATATTTATAAATTGCATCATTACTATCAGCTTATAAATTTTAGTTTTTACATTGCTGCAAATTTTTCTATAACGTAATTATTTCCATAATTCCAAAACATAGATTTGCATTCGATTTCCATGGTTTTATTGTTATTTATTGATTTTACTAATTTTCATCCGAGATCATAATTTTGGTGTAAAACCATAAAAATTACCAGCGAAAAGCATGATATTAAAACATACTTAAATTTTGAAATAATATGCTAACTTTTTAACTATCAATATATAAATACTCTTTTAATAATTCTTGTGATGATATACAAGTCAAGGTATTAAACGGTTATTCTAAGCTTAGAAGCTTTCTGTAGTCAGCGAAATTTATAATGTAACTGCTATGTTCATTCAGAAAAAAAAAATATATCGGAGACAAATATCATCTTTACGTTAAAAGTGCCTACAAACTCATTTTTGGATTTTCAAAAATGGCATAAAAAACTTTCAAAGTTTACTAAGAGAGATAAAAGACGTGTTAAGAAATTTTCGTTGCGATTAATACAAGATAATTAAAATAAATAGTAATTAAACGTAATTTAGCTAATCTTTAAATTATAAAATGTGAAATAGAAAGCAATTTTTCTTAAACGAAAACTCTTACCTATAAAAGCAATCTTCCATAAATTACTCTCTATTTCATAAAATTCACCTTCCGGTGTGTACATATACTTCTGAAATTTGTTTGGTAGGAAGGGAGCTTCGAAGTACTGCATAATGAAAGGAAAGAAAACTTTTTTTCTAATGGCTTCAGCTGCGTTTTTTATCTGATTCTTATCACTTGCGGGTGAAGTATAGCATTCAATAACATCAGTGAATAAAAAGTTCTTATAGTCCCATCTTCTTGGACGGACTGATCCAAAAGGCCGAGGCTGTTCATTATGCAACTCCATTACACTCTTCCACACCTCTTCATACTCTTTGCCTTTCTCGCAGATAATTCTCCAGCAACCATGAATCTGTTTTTCAGAGTATTCCTCTTCAATTCTAGATGATTCTGATTTTCCTGAAGAAATTGAAATTATTTTTAAAGTAGTATTTCTACTAAAATAGATGAACCAGACAATTTGCGTATATAAAATCGGTATGTATCGGTTACGTACATAAAATATATAGTAATTGATACCATGAAATCTCGAAAATAGAAGGTGACATGAAATCTTCACAAAATAATGTAGTAATGTAGTCTTACTTGTTGTAATAAAATATTTTAACAATTGTATTGTTATTTTGTATCTGAAATGATATAAATCCATAATAAAGACTTCACTTCTCTCTACTAGTTACATTAACCTTGAAAATGGGTGAATAAAAGCAGTTTCGTATTTCAGAGAAATAGTAAGCCTTTTTCTTTTACAATAAAAAAAATATGCTCAAAATCTTAAACTTTTGGTGACATTCCATTCTTTATCCTTCATGTTCAAAACGTTTTAAATCTCAGATTGTAAGGGCAAAATTAAGTTATGATTCAATTTATTACCTAGTCGGTTTGAATAGAAGCCTCAGTCACCTGTAGCTGGTTGTTTTTTTATGGTATCTATCTAGGTTATAAAAGCAGTTATTATCTTCTTATACTATCTTAAAGAGTTTTCGAAATAATACCTCTTGAAATGTCCTAACTAAAAGGTTTATTTAAAAACCAGTTAAAAGTTTGTTCGTGAATGTTTTTCTTTTTTTGTATTTAAATTTTATAAACAATTGCAATTTTAAATAATTATCAACCATTTTCAAACCTAAAAATGCAATCAGTTCTAGAAATATTTTTCTTTACATGCGTCGTCCTCTATAGAGAAAATTAAACGCTGTAGAAATATAATTTTTGGCAGGTACCGAGGAATATGTCTTACTCTCTCACTCTGACATACTTAAAACTTTGATGTAGTTTTGGAGTTAATAAAGGCCTAAATTTTAAAAATTGAATTTCAAACTAGCACGATTAATGTTTTGTCTTTTCATAAATTAAACCACAACATAAACTAGGTTATCATGATTCCATTAAAAAGTTCACGGGACAAATTTCAGTTAGTTAAAATCAGCGTTTTCTTATTTCATCTATTTCTCCTTCTATGCTTAAAAAAAAACATGAAGTGTTGTCAGGAGTAGTATTTTGAATACTATACGGTAGTTTATAACACTATGCAAGGCTACGTAACTGGTAACTCATGGGGACTGCCAAGAGGTTTTAAAAAGGTCGCTTTGATTAGTTAAATTTTTAATAGTTTTCAAAAATCTGGAATATTTATGGTAGTTTTTATTTTTCGAATGTTTAACAAGATATTTTATCTATGCACAAAATAGCATTTTTTTAATTTTTTTTCCGGCAGATACTACTGACAAATTCTAAAAGTGAAAATCTGTCAACTTTAGCTTTGAGAGTTGAGTTAATTTCGATATCGATTTGAATATTATTATTCGTAAAGACCATGTGCTAGATATTTTTTCATAACTTATTGATTTCCAGGATCACGAGGAAACATTAATTTTTGTACGGTCAGATAAGACATCACGATATATCCCTAATACTCCCCTATCATATTCACGACGCTTCTCTGTTATTGCTCGTTTAGAGAAAAGAGAAAGGTTTCAGTTTGATATTTCAGTGGTTTAATGACCTTTGCTGGAAGCTTTGGTGATGGTTATTAAAGTAGCTGCTTGCTCGAGATACGTTGTCATCATCTCTCTTATCCTGAAAGTTTTTATACTTAAAAAAATTTCCATTGTGTTTCCACTGAGATATTTTTTACATTTTTTATCTATATATTTTCTCAAATTCAAGGCACTTTCGGCGTATAATTGTCTCAATTTTATATTAAAAAAAAATGCTTATTTTTTATGCTGCGACTGATCATGCTTCTCATGAAGTGATCAGCTCCATCTTCTATAGTTTTTTTAGTTTTTTTTTTTTCTTTTCCTTTACTTTTATATTTTCTTCTTTATACATATTAATATAATAATTTTGTATGATCTTGATAGAAAAAATATCTTAAAGAAACGTGGCAGTGTTCAGCCAACAAATGCGATGTCATAGTGGCAGACAGGCAAGTGTATATTATTTTGACAGAGCTTAGGTCTGTTTTTGATCCTTCCCAGCTCAGCTTCAATTATAGTTAAAACCCTGACTTTTTTTTTTTTGCCATCATATAGCCCCGGCTGAGAAGACGAAAAATAACAACATAACTGAACTAGGAAACATGGTGAAAAAATCCTTTGAAAATCGCCGAAGTCACCAGAATTTTATTCTACTTCTGATTCTTCTTCTTCCCCATATAGCACACATCCTCCCAAGGAAGTCCCTAGGAAGTCCCCATTCCTCCCCGGGACTCCGAATGACACTGTGGGGCAGTCCTAGGGAGGGTGCCAAAAGGAGGTCCTAGGGAGGGACATCCCATGGATGTTCATCCTAGGGAACTCCTTCTTAGGCATGTTCCAGGGATCACAATCCCGATGTTCTCCCTGGGTAGTCCCTTGTTTGTGGAAATGATTGTGTTTATTAAGCTCAATTAAAACGAATATTTTAGGATATTTTTATGATTTAAAATAACCTAAGACTATATGATATAAATTGACTCTCCGCATTGGTCAACAACTACCCCGTTTATATGAAAAAATTACAAAACTTGGCGAATCTGTGATAAAATTAAATAATTTAGCAAATCTGTGACAAAATTAAATAATTTGTCAATTCTATAGTGTAATGCTTACATTTCTTTGAACATTTCGTAAATATACTTGTTTGAACATTTTCATTTTGAAAACGGTTCATATTCATTTTAAAAGTGTTTGCAATAAAGCATTTTATTTCAAATTTCAGAATGAAAAAAAAAAAAAAAAAAAAAATAATTGAATATAAAAGATTGTCTAAACGCCAAGTGTGCGTAAAATGCCAAATGTGACTAGCAATTTGGCGATTTCGGTCACGCTCTTTTCTGTGTTTGTTGTAAATATAGCAACCTAATTTGGTAGGTGGTTTTCAAGAACTTCGCCAAATCGACATTTCGGCGGCAGTTGTAATTCTAAAAACGTGGTTTGATTTTGCGTGCAGTTTATTTTTAGGTGAGTAAATGTTAATTTTCCTTTCTTTAATCTATCTTAATTGCTACTAGGGTAAGTCATTACTATAATTCAAAAACATAGGCACTAAAGGCGAGAAAAAACATATGATTATCAATCATATTTTTCCCCATGTAGCCAGTAGTGTTTATATTAAAAACTATGAATTATTTTGTTTGTTACAAATTAGATTATTGCTTTGCTTATCTTTCTCAGCATTAATTTATTTACCTGTTGTATATGGAACTTATTGGCCACTGAGTGAGAAAGAACACAAAAGGCTTACTCGTTAATTATTTTGTTGCATTTTTTTAAGTAGGTAAGTATTCCAGTTTTAACTTTTATCGACAGTATTATGAATGTTACTTCATGTGTTATGAATATTTCTTCATGTACTATGAATATTCATTCATCAAATAAATGAAGCTCATTCTAGGAAAATTCGTAACAATAATTTTGGTTTGTGAGGGTTATTTACTTCCATTTAATTATGTACCGTAAAATGGGGTGAATCGGAACACTTTTCAAATTTCAAAGTAATAATCGGTTGTAATAAGATCGTCAAGGAACATATTTTTGACATAGAAACTTGGGTCTTACCTTCTTCTTTGAGAACAACCCCACATTTTTTTGTAAAAACTAGGACTTTAATTTATTTTGAATTTTTGCATGGTGTTCCGATTCACTCCGCAGAACGGGGTGAATCGGAACACTCGTTACAATTTATGTCTAATCTTATTTAAATGTTTACAGGGTTGCAAAAAACAATTAATAATGCATTGTGGTGAATAGAAACACAAAATTATCATAAAAAAATCATTTAATACGCCGGATAAAACTTGTGTTTGTCAATTATTGTCAAAACAAATCATATGTTTGAAAGCGTATCAACTCTTATATAACTCATCCAAGTAATCGTTAAAATTAAAAATACTTTTTAATCTACTTTATGTTTGCGTGTCGTATGACTGCAAATTCTTTAAAATATCTTGAGAAAGGAGAAAAGTTCTGAACAATAACTGGAAATAATATGCTCATTTTTGCTGCTATGAAAGTGAGAGTATCAAAAGGTTACAATAAAAAATTAGCCACCGATAATCCTTATAAATAGCCAAGTCTCTTTATTGCGGCTGTTGTCAAATAAAATGAAATTAAACTATTCTGTTGTGAATTGCAAATATGGTACAGATAGGACATTTCTTAAAGGTGATTTTATTTGGTGTTGTTGATAAATGCGGTTTCTAGAAACGCTGAGAATATCTAAGGGTTGAAATAAGAAATTAGCCCCTGAAATTCCTTAAAATAGCCAAGTGTCTTTATTGTAGCTGTACTCAAATAAAATGAAATGAAACTATTCAGCGGTGAATTGCAAGTGCGGTACAGATGTAATACCTGGCATTTCTTAAACGTGATTTTATCTGGCGTTTTTTTTTCTCCCCCGATATTGAGAAATGCGGTCTCTGGCAACACTGAGAATATCGAAAAGTTACAATAAGAAATTATCAGCTGAAATTCTTGATAAATAACTTAGTGTCTTTATTGCGGCTGTAGTCATATAAAATGAAATTAAACTATTCAGTTGTGAATTGCAAATACGGCACGGATAAAAATTTATAAGGAATGTAATATAGAACATTTCTTAAGCTTGAATTTATTTGGTGTTTTTTTTTTTTTTTTTTTTTTTTTTTTTTTTGTTGTTGATAAATGTGGTTTCAAGAAATGCTGGGAATATCTAAGGGTTACAATAAGAAATTAGCCGCTAAAATTCCTTAAAATAGCCAAGTGTCTTTACTGTGGCTGTACTCAAATAAAATGAAATGAAACTACTCAGCTGTGAATTGCAAGCACAGGCATTTCTTATAAATGACCAAGTGTCTTTATTGCGGCTGTAGTAAAATAAAATGAAATGAAACTATTCAGCTGTGAATTGCAAATACGGTACAGATGCAATACAGGAAATTTCTTGGGTGTGATTTTATTCGGTTTTTTTTTTTTTTTTTTTTTTATTGTTAATAAATGCTTTTTCTGGCAACAGATTTTATTTTAACTTAATTTTATTATTATTTATATTTGAATGTTTTTTTTTATTTTGCCGATTTTTCTGATTGCTAAATGTCCTATACTGCATTCGTACCAGTAATACTAATTATTTAGACATTTTGTTTTTCTTAAATTTCACTGAGTAATTTTGGTATTAAAATAATTAAATTTTTCAAATTCAGAAAATTATTTGCAAATTCAGACAATTTTGTTTATTACAATTAATAAATAGTATGCAAAGCCTACAAATAAAGCACTTTTGTAAATGATTTAGCCTTCTCTCAACCATATAGGAAGTTATAAATGCTATTATTACGACTGTTATCCCTGCTTTACACATATTCATCTTGGGAGGTCAACTGCTTCACACATTAGCACTGACATAAATTTTTAAGCTCTTCATAATTTAATCATACTGTCGGTTCTGCTAAGTAACCTTTTTTATTATGGAAGTATCTCTTATTGGCTGCTCTTTTAAGTGCAGTATGAACCTTTTGTTGCACGTGTGTCAGAAAAATCTAAAGCAACTAATATTTTCATTATATTTACCTTATGGTGGAACAAAGGCGTAGCCTAAGAAAATTTCAAATTGGTTTCTCTTTAAACTTAGCAACACCTATCAATTTCGAACTAGCATAGTATTGTGATGATACACTTTAGTCTTTGTTCTCCCTGATATGCTACATATTCCTTGATATGATGTACACATCTTAACTCGTTTTTTACTAATTTGCAGTTATCTTGTTTAGGGATGCAACAAATAGTGATTTTGGCCGAATAACAAATATTCGGCCTATAGACAAGCCAAATACTGAATATTCAGCCGACCGAATATCTGATGTATTGTTTCCTATAAAACTAGCAACTTAATTACTACTTATTATAAAAAATAGGATTATTTTATATTATAAAAACATAGATGACACTGGACCTTCATAAATGGCTATTTTTTTGTCACGGAAAGTTTACACAACACAAATAGCTGTTCTCATATCTTTACAACTATTCCAAAGGACACATCTAATGTTGTAGATAAATTTTAAGATCTATGCATTCCCTGCAATTCATAAAAAAGATGGGGGGGGGGGAGAAACATTGTAAAATTGCTGTGGATGTGCCTTATAAGTTTTGACATTTTTTAAAATATTGTATAATGAAAATAAAATCATATTTCTATAGAGTGGTAGTCTGCAATAATAATAAATTGGCAATAAATAGAAGAAAAAAAATTATTTGGCTGCCTAAAATCCAGATATTCGGCCAATCTGAATATTCGATTCAGTGGCCAAATACCGAATATTCAGTGTATCCTTAATTTTATTGTTCTACCATAACTGCGTTATAATTTCAATTTTTGTGATTAATATCAATTTTATTCAATTTTTTTTCTATAGACCAAGGAGCTCAGAAAATAAAAATCCCTTTCTCGCAACTATGCTTCACCTAGGACATAACATTGTTTTCAACGGAAAAGGATTTAATCAGATACATCAACCTCATCTCTCCCACCATGGGTGAACACCACCAACACTGGAGTAACACCAACGCATCTTCCAGCATGTGTTCGAAATTACTAGACTGTCGAGTTTGCACTATCGTCGACTCAACAAGTTACTTTGGTGTCCCTGCTTCTGACATCCTGTTTGTGTAGTACTCGCCCACCCCTGCAACGACTTCTCAAACAACCGACTCGCACTTTATGGTGCACGCTCTCGCCGGGATCACAGATCCCTCCCTAGACCCTGCTCTATCGGATATGTCATACGTATTACATGAATTGCCCAACGTGGGAAGAACTTAATTTCTGATGCTAAAGAAGCACTTCAAATTCAGATTCATGGACATTGCTTGCGAGGATTTGCATTGATATCTGGTACTCTTCCGTTAGATGAGTGTCAGTTGGCGCCAGGCCTAAATGTTTACACAAGCCTAAATGTATCACCAACACTATATACTTACGGTTTGTTATAGGTTTGCTAGAGGAACGCTAATTTTTTAATGTAGGAATTATAAATAATTTGAAGAGGTTGTTAGGTATGATGAATGATCACTGCAATTTGGTGGTTTTATCTGGTACCCGTCTGATGGAAGAAAACATAGTTTTTGACGTATTTAAATACTTCATGTGTTAACAGTTTACAGTCGCTTAATACTTGTGGCCGTCCTAATATGTGACATTTTAATTCGCATCTTTTTTTAATTTTACTCATGGAAGATTTTATTGTTTTCTTTTGTAGTTTTTAAATGATAAATGTAATCACAAAAAAAGTACATATGTAAACAAGCAATTTATTTTGCCTTTTTAATTTGTTTCTTTCATTCTCAACTTGCCCAATTAAAATCTCTTGTGACTACATTATATACTTTTTATTCCTTTATGTATAGTTTATTAGTTCAATTTAAAATTTGAAGTATGTTTTAAGTAAACTAAAATTAAAAGCATTCTATGCCAAATTTGGCCAAGTTTTATTCATAGTCTGTTATTAGTGTTTATAAGTTGATTAGGGACCTTGAAAATCATATAAATTCTGTTTCGATTTGAGTAATTTATTTACTACTCTTGGATATCTAATTTAAATAACAAATGAAATTACTCGGAACCCTAATATGCACCTAACTTTTTACTGAAGTTAATATGGATGTTTTTCTACCATAGTTGTGTCTAGAATTATTTCATTTTTAGATTGTCTTTTTGTATTGATTTAAAATTTCTTTAATTTATTAGTCCTTGATCTTGCTTCCTCTTTTAATATTCTTGTTTTAGTTATAGAGACATTTCCACTATGAAACTCCAAGCGAGTTGATAAAATATTTTCAGATGTAGCTCTGTCCCTGATGAGAAATTTTTATTGTACAAAATAAACCTATTTTTATTTACAAATTTTGCTATGGTTTAATTTGTTTACAGAAAATTTTTTGCGGGTAAAACTATGTATTGAATAAATTTTCACACTTCTATTAAAATATTGGAATGGATGTGATTTTCATTAAATAACTTTATATTTAAATCATTCATTGAATTGGGTTTTAATGTTAAATAGTTCTTTGTAAATGAAAACTATTTCCATAAGGGATTTTCATTTATTTAGGTGGTGAAATTGTTTACCAAGTTTCTTCATGAGTATTTTACAAATTTTGTGTTTCAATTCTTACAAATAAAATCTTTTTCAGGTGAAACCATTTAAGATAAAGCGAATTGAGGTGCATTTTTCAGACTCATAGATGTCATAGGAAGCAAAAATAACCGATACAATCATTCCAGATATTAAATTGGATTTCTTCACTGAAAATAAATAAAAATCCATGCACGATTAGCCTGTACGCTACGACAGGTTGGTTGACCTTGAAACCTCCCTACTGCTTCCCATATCGTTCCCTAATAGTTCCCCGTGGTGACCTCCTAGGGAAGAATGAGGGAGCCTTAAAAGCGGACACTTTACGCTCCTGGGGTCCTCCCTAGGCGGGCGGCGGGAAGAATTTGGGCGCTCCTGGGGAGGAAGGCCTTTAGCATGAGGGAGGGCCATGGGACTTCCGTGGGATGTCCGTGTGCTATATGGGTCTGGTTCTGACTAAAATTTTAGCCAGGGCTACAGCCAAAGCTATTTGATTATTTTACACCATCCTTTTTTTTATTCTTCTCAACTTGATTAAAACAAGTACCATTTGTATGATTTGATAGGTAAGAGGCTCTATACTCCTCTTAACACCCTTCTCCGGCAATGATCCCGATACTTGGGAATTTTATCCAGGCCTAGAGATAAAGCGATGTAATATATTAATGTCATTCTTTTTTTTTTTCTTTTTTTTTTTTTTCTTTCTTTCTTTTTTTTTTTTTTCTTTCAGCTTGATTAAAAGAAGTGCCTTTTGTATAAACTAATGGGTACGATGGTCTATACTCCCCCAGAAATGATCCCGGAAGTTGGGAAATGACTGATTAAAAGGGGCGATGGATTTCGGATACTCCCCTTACGCTCACTTTCAAGAAGTGAGTTTGATATTTTAATTTGAACTATTAAAACGGTGTAATTAGAAAAAAATATAAATTGATTATTTTTCAATTAAATTGCATGCTTATCAAAGTTCTGAAAACACGAGCTTTTACTTAAAAAACCACTTTCAGTTGAAAATAAAGTTTTCTAGATGTCTGGTCGGATTCGAACTACGCACCTTCTGATCACTAGCCTGTTATCTTAAGGATTCCACCAATAAAGCTTATTGCGTTTAAAAGGATAACATGTTTTTTTTTTCTTTTTTTTTTTTTCGAACTTTAAGCGAAAATTGTTTTGCGAAGCATTTATATATATATATATATATATATATATATATATATATATTTATATATGTATATTCGTAAGTTGGTAATCCTCAATTTTGCATAAAAGGCAAGAATTTGGTTTTGTTTTACTTACTTTGTATAATTACTTATATTTTAGTACATAATTGCATGTTTTTGTACTCAAGTTATAATAGACACATATTTTTTATCATGAAATTTTTTTTCCTGTTGTGGTAAGAAGATTTCTTTTTAAAAGAAACGAAAAGGATTTGATTTGCATACTTAAATTCTCAACAATATTTAATCATGATATTTATTATCACTCTCAATACAAAGAGTAGTATGTGAATCTAATGGTGTTGTCGCTTAAGCCATTTTTTTTTTCTCTCTCTCTTAAGAGCGCCGATATGATTAATCACGCTAAAATATCCATTGGTCGTATCTTACTAATTTAGAATTTAGAACATAACAAATACCACAAAAAGAATTTACGTTTCCCAAAAAATAACTAGACGTTGTAAAAAAAAGCCCGCCAAGAAATAATCAGTCAGAAAGAGTTGTGAAATCAAATTTTTGCAGCCAAGAAGTCGCGTTTAGTTTCTTTGGAGTACTTGTACACAATGAACTAAATTGGGACTATTTGGGGGAATCCAAATAGGCAATCAGTACTTGGGGGCTAGAGTTTTTATAAAATTAATCTCAATTTTGTGCAATAGGTGAAAGTAACTGAAGAAAATTAAATGAAATTAATCCGAAATAACTCTAGCCTGCCAAGTTCTGATTGCCTATAGGGATTCCCCCTAATAATCCAAAATTAGTTCATTGTGCACAAGTACCTTAAAGAAATTAAAAGCGGCCGCTTAGAGGCAAACATTAGACAACTTTTTCTGATTGGTTATTTTATTGGTTGGCTTTTTTTACAAGATCTAGTTGTTTTTTGGGTGATTCTAAATTGTATCTTGATATATCTACAGGGTGGTCATAAAGTAGCTTTGCCGATATATGAACCTCTAGCGGCCGTTCCGTTCAACCATCGAGATGAGATTTCAGGTATGGTTATTCAGAGCTTGAGATTCTGTGAATAACACCAAAATGACGTTTACGGTTACAGTTATAGTTACAGAAACTTGAAAGTTTCGAATGACTACGTCTACTTTTTCCTTTCGCAAAATGCTCAGAGCATGCTAAAACCCTAAATAGCGTTGAAACGGTAAGTGTATCACAAAAAAGAGACGCTTTATTCAAGCACAAAAAAAAACAGCTCTGAGGACTGCGTACAGAAACACAATCAGAGCACACGGAGGAAATTTGCTCATGACAGAGGCAAGGCACCAATCACCGCTCGTCAGATATTCAGCTTAGACAACCGATAAAATTGCCCGTGATTGAACTCATGTGTTGGCATCCCGTTCGCAGAGCTGTTTTTTGGGCGTGCATAACGCGTCAAGTTTTTGTGACACACTCAGCGTTCCAATGCTCTTTAGGGTTTCTTCATGCGCTGACATTTTGCGACAGGAAAAAGTAGGTGTTGCCATTTGAAAACTCAGCGTTTCTGTAACCCGAGAGCGCCATTTTGTAGAATCCCTAGCGCATACCTCTGAATAACTATTTATGAAATCTCATCTCGAAAGGAACGGAAGCCTAGAATTCCATATATCGGCTAAGTTTCTTTCTGTATATTTTTAAGGTTATATTTTACCTTCTTTTCTCCAATTTTCATCACTTCTAGTTTTCAAATTTGATTCTGTTTTAGTTATCCAATTTCCATTTTTTCCGGTTCTCCAATTTTCATCTCTTCCGACTCTCCAGTTTTCATTTCTACCAATTCTCCAATTTCCATTAATGCCAATTCTACTCTTTTCTCCGTCACTCTTACTTTCGGCAACATGGCGATTCTCCTTCTTTCTCCAATTCTGACAATTTTCATTCGATGCCATTTAAAATTCTTTGGAAGAAATAACGAAAACTATTATTTTAAAAAATATATATATATATTAACGAAATAGTCACTTAATTTCAAAAATTAGCACGTACATTTTTCAAAATATTTCAATATTGAAAGTAAACTAAATCATTGAAAGCGTACAAATCGTAAATTTGAGTCCATACTAAGTTGATCTCGATCTTGAACAGCTGTGGCCTGGCGCCATCCGGTACAACCCGGTTCCAATGGGTTCAGTCGTGTGCAAGTAATGAATCCCCCCCCCCCCCATCTCCCATCAATTACCCCCCATTCCTCCACCTAAACAACAAAAAATCGGAAGGAGATTATGTACCTAATAATCTGGATTAATCAACAAACATAAAGAAAGAAACGGTTTGAATAGATTGAGTGTATTTTAAATTATGATTACACCTTTTCACCTCTTATTCTGGATTTCACCATCTGAACAAGAAAACATCGGAATGAAATTTTTTTCTTGTTAGAAGATCAAATATACAAAATTTTATCAAGATCAGATTGAAACTGTGGCATCATATCAAATATATATATACCCAATATAGCTAAAATACACTGGTGTACGAAACCTAAGCAAATAAAAGTTTTCTTAAACTGATTTAGTCAGTTGTAAGTTATGAACTTGGTCCTCCCGTAACCTCTTATTCCTTATCCTCAATTTAAATTGATTCAATAAAACTCAATTAGTTTATCATACCCCTAAAGGAATGAAACATATGACGAAGAGGATTTTTCAACGTAACAAGTACCCAGGAATATTTCTTATTTCCAAGATCAAGTGTGCGAAATGTCATCAAAATCGAAATAAAATTTTAGAATCCTATGCATGATGCATGGCATACATACAAACATAAGACACTCGTCCTTATACATAGATGATTTTTACGCTTAAAGTGGACTTTGTTCTAAAAGTATGAAAGTAAATGTCCATTTCCATTTACATAAAAATCGTTTAAATTGTATGTATGACCCTGTTTTTGAAATTAAACAAAAGCTTTTTTTGTTGCTTGCTGTTTTGTTTCTCTAATATTGAGATATTTTTCTGTCTTAAAACTTTAAAACATAATTTTATTAATATTTTACTAGGAGAGGTCAATCCTCTATTTTTTTTTCATCGTGATTTGAAAAATAACAATTGCTTCAATATTATCTTCGAATATAGAATGAAACACATCAATAAACATATTTTTAGAAATCTGTACTTGTAAAGTTTAATTGAGTGTGTATATTTGTTTTTTATATGAATCTAAAGTTTAATTAGGAGCTTGATAAAAACCTTGCAACTTAATTTTTGAAACAAGAAGGTCTCTGCCGACATATAATTTTAAAATACCTCTCTGTCAGAAGTTCTCTGTTCATCAAAATTAGTGTCAACAACTAACTTTCATAACACCAAAAAGTGATAGTTTAATGAGGTAACTTTTTAATGGACATTGTGTATAAAAAAGATAGAATACAGAAATAAAAATCATTTAATACAAAATCAAGGAAGGGCAACATCTTGTTGATTTATTCTATTATTTTTAAAAGATATTTAACATTCCTTATTAGGTTTTAAAGTAACAACTAGAAACTTTTTTTTTATGAGAAACCTTTAAATATTAGCACATTAAATCTAACTTATCATCTATATTAGCATATAGCCTTCTTTTTTCACCTTGCTAATAAAGCTATTCGTTAATCGATCTTATTTATTGATGTATAAACCAAAATGTGTGCCCTAATCTTAGTTGGAGGGGGGGGGGGATATAAAAAGTTACAAAATGATTTTCATAAACTGGATGGTGAAGCCCCGTTGTGTCTGTTACTAAGGTTTAAAAGGTTTCAGTTGATTGGAGCATGCACTCTTCCCTCAAGCAACCTTAACACCTTATTCTCTATTTCACTACCATACCAACAAAACATCAGAATGAAATTGTATTCCCGATAATCAAAATAAGACAGCTTAAGAAGAAAACCGGTTCCAATTGATTCAGTAGATCTAAAATTTTGATCATACCCCTTTTCACTCTCTATCTTTGACTTCATCACCTTAACTACAAAACAACGAAACGAAATTAGGTCTTGATAATATGAATTAGTCAAGATACCTGTCGGGAAAACCCCGATTCATTCAGTAGATTTTATGATCATACCCTTTTTCACTCTCTCTCCTCGTTTTCTCCACCTTAAATAAACTGAAAATGAAATTATTATCCCGATAATTTGTATTAGTCAAGAAAGAAACGGTTCAAATGGTTTCAGTAGATCTCAGTTATTTTCATACCCCTTTCAATCCCTAGGATTTTTCGAAAATTAAAATACCTATTACCTCTTGTTTCGAAAATCAAATGTATAAAATTTCATAGAGATCGCTTAAAACTCTAAATTTCAAGTTATCGTACTCCTTAAGGAATTCAAAAGGTAAGAAGATGGTTTTTTTAAAGCAGCCAAGAACCATATTTTGTTTCTATGATTAAGTGTACAACATTTTAATCAAGAACGAACAAATCTGTAACTCTCAATAAAAATATGCTCACTCACATAAAGAAACACTTCTTTAGAGAGAGATAGAGAAATAGATTGAATCCATAATTTGCTAGCAAACTATAATTTTCAAACTTCCATTTATTTTTTTTTTTTTTATTTTTTTTTTTGTTGCTAAAATTGTTTATCTAGGTATCTAATATAATTACATGAAGAGAATATATACTTTTTTTAATGTTACAGCAATAAAATATAATAAAAATACAATAAAAGCACGTTAAATGATCCTTTAGTTTTATTTTTTTGTAATTTCTTTAAAAAATTAACCACTTAAATTACTTTTTTTATTGTCTGATTTAACTTATGATAATGATAAGTTGAAAAGATATGAATTTCAAAATATTTAGAAATACTATCCATAAATGAATGTATAAAAAAATTTTAGTAAAGTTACTTGTGCTATTTTTTTTTTTTTTTTTTTTTTTTTTTTTTGTAAGAAATATAAATATTTTGCATTAATGTACCTTCACTATACATTAAATTAGCTCAAATACCTTATAATATACAAATAAACCAAAACAAAATTTAGACTTTTCATCTATGCGTTACATTATTTTTATACTAAAATTTCAGCACTGAATTTAAATTGTTGTAACTCTTTGAATAAATTGAAAAAAAATCTGAAATATGTTTTTAAAACTTACTTGTTTTCCCTATTTGGAGAAAAACGCTCAAATTTTATAAAATGTCGTTGAATGAAATATAATTCAGTGCGTAAGCCAAATTTTACATTAACGCACTGATCATATATTTGCGAATCCCATTAATAAAGTCAATTTATTAGTTTCTTTATCAGTTACTTGATAACTTTGATTCGTAATCTCTCTCACAGTTGTAGATAAAACTTAGTTAGAGATAGTTAGCTTTTCCGCCACAAATAACTAGTTAACATTTTCATTGTTCTAGAAGGTGTAATTTAGTTTATCTTCATGGACCAAAACTCTTATTTTTTTCATTTTTTTTTTTTTTCATTTTTTTTATAGTATTATTATTATAAATGTTATTTCGAGTATTCGGAAATTTATGAATTCTGTAATGATAACTCATCCCCCTCTTTTCATACATCTGTTCAATTATTGCCATTGTAGTCTTATGATATATGGTAAATAATGAAAAAAGTATCTTTTGAAATTTTAATGAAAAATTGAAAAATAATTTAGAGGTATTATTTATTAAAGTAACACTCAAATAAAATAGGTGAAGTTGATTTTCTTAAAGCACTTTCTTGACCAATGATCATGGTCAAAATCCTAATGACCGAAAACTATGTATTCGTTTCTAAAATTTTAGGATAGCGCACACATGAGTTTGATTTACAATTATCGATATCATTTATTGAACTGTTGTAACAACGTGACTTTTTCGAAGTAATCGACATCTGGCATTGACAGTGATTTGTAAGAATATCGGTAAACATATTCCACCAGTTTCCCATAGCACGTTGTAGATTTTCAACGATTTGTTTCTGCGTTCATTTGATATTTCTACATTTTTTTAAATAATAATTATCCCTATTTCTTACTAATAGCACTTCATCACACAATAAATTTGAGGCTTTTCAAAATTATTTTGAATTAGACACAGTAAAACTATCAAATAAGGTTACCTGTTGGAAAACCCGTCGTTTATTTTCGGAATCTGTCCACCAAGAACGTTGCCAGATGGAGGGAAAAGGCAAAGAGAGAAATAAATACAACTGTCCTATAAAATATTTTTTAAAGGATCGTCTACAATTTCATTTAATAAAATATCTAAAAACTTCAACACAAGCCGCTATTTTTGAAAATGTCATTCGATGTTGAATGCTTAGTATCTAATATGAAGGCCAACATTATAGTTCTGTATGGAGGAAATTCTAAATCTAATAGAGTTAAAATAATTTAGATATAGCTATATTTTAATTATTTAAAAATTAATTTATTAAAAACTATTTATTCAAAAGGATGCATGATAATTTTGTTAGACCTTTAAGATACTATCGTTTGACACGCAATTTAACAAGATACGTTAATAATTTTACATTTTTTTTTTTTTAAATGCATTTCGGATTTAAAATCAGTCAGTTATTTCATTTTCATTACAACAATCCCTAACCAATCATTAGAAATTGAGGGAATTAGGCATTTCAACTTTTTCTATTGAAAAATCTAAATAAGGAATGATGTTATTAGATTTCCAATGAACTTATAAAATTTTAATCTTAGTCATTTCCGTTATTTTTTTTTAACAATTAGAACAAAATATATGGCCAGCAGAGCCCTCCTTTGACTTTATAGAAACAACGTACATAAGTTAAGTAATGAAGCTTAAATATGAAGAAACTTCTACCTAATTGTCTTCTTTTGTAAGCTTCCTCTACTTTTTAACTTCATTACTAAATTTCATTTGAAGATCTAATCAAAACAAACATGTTGCACAATCTTGATAAAATTCAACTGTATAACTTGAGTTGAGATATTCTTCTGATACTTGTAATAATAAATTATTTTAAATTTAATTTTCATTGAAACTATGTAATTATGGTGCATAAAAATATTTTTTTTAAACACAATTTTGTCTCGAATATTAGTTTAATATTTTTTTTCTTTTCTTTTCTTTTACTTTACTAAAAAAAAAAAAAATGCAAAAAACTACCTAAATATAATTTTTTTCAGAAAAATCTCTTTCATTGTCTCATTCTCATGCCAATTCATCTCTCTTGATGCCGTGTGCAGAAATCATGGTTCCGTGTGAGCAAAATAGGAGCATCGACAGCAAAAAATCGGTCTTTTGAGTGTATAATACATTTGGAAAACTTATAATTTTACGTTTCCTGCAAAAATTAGTCAAGAGAATTTGTAACTAAAATTGAGACATTCTTCTGCTTACCTCTGGTAGAATAGCGTATCATTTCCATTCCTTTGAAATATCAGATAGAAAATATCAACAATTTCCTTTGCAACTTAAGCGTAAATTAGAACAGAAGTGACTAATTGCAGCAGTACAAAAATGTGAAAAAGGTGTATTAAAAAAATCGACAGTATTACTAGTCCATTGTCACCGTTTGACACTGTAACGTGCCACTCATAAATGATCTCATAGATTATCATAAAATGGATTTTCCGTTTTTAGTAAGATTGAAATTGATGAGCTTATATTACACAGAGGCAAAGAAAATGGCATTCTCTACTATTTCAAAGCCATGGAGTTAATTCACCCTTTCTCCAGAGGTACCCAGAAGAATGTCTCAATTCCAGTTACAAATAAATTCTTTTGACTTCTTTTTTGCAAGAGATGTGAAAATATGTTTCACAAATGTGTTATGCGTTCAAAATTCCATTTTTTTTTTTTTTTTTTTTTTTTAAATATATGTCGCCATGAATTCTGCTCACGCCATCAAGAGAGAAGAACTGTTATAAGAAGCAAATAATAATAGAGACAGACTAACCAATCTGACAAGAGAGAGGTGCTTATGCACCACATCGCAATCAGATAGAGTTACATTTGAAGTGTTTTCTGAATAGCACCACAAACTTAAGTAACTTAAACACTAGTAACTTAAACTCTGTAAATATCTTAGAAGGGCTATGATAAATGATATTGTTAAAATTATAGGTCGTATTTAATCTTCTTGGCTAAACTTCATCATTCGTTACAACACCTAGAGATAATTATTGTGTTAACTGTTATGTATTATCTGCATCCTAATGAACAGGCCAATTTCCAGGATTCAAATGATACAGTGACAAACAAAAACATCAGAATTAATCTCACAATACAGCTTCAGGATAACTCATGAATACTTCAATTTATATAGATACTTCAGAGCGACATGCTCTGGCTGTTGCATCTTATAATAATTACCTTCACAGTTTTTAAAAATCTGTAAAAAAAAAAAGTCACTGCGTACGCATTGAACTTTAATAAACCTTTTAAACGAATACAATTGAAGAGTTCAAAAAATTTATTTTGTTAGCAACCCTATTATCAAATAATGTGTTGATATTATAAGAACTTTACATAAAGGTATATTTATCAATTAGAATAGTTTTATGCAATTGTCTTGTCAGATTTAAATATTTGCCAATTGGTAGATTTAAAAAAATCTCTCATCCTCCTGTTTTCTTTAAAATAGTGCTATAAGTATAAGTATATGAATTTTTCTTGATATTTTAATATTATAAAAATTTAAATGTTTATAGGTTTCTGAAAATTTTACGAATCTGCAACTTAATAACAGATGATCCTTAGAAAAAAGTCTTTTGGTCAGACACAAATTATTTTTAATTTTATTTAAGACAAAAATACAATAAATATACTATTAAAGAACAAGGATAGTAAAAGTCTACACAATGCAATAAATAACCAGGCTTCAACAACAATTGCACAGACAATTACAATCAATCACTTTTACGAAAATAAATTACCAATTCATACAACGATATATTTATACACTATCAATATACAACATTTGAATGAATTTCAACCTAAAATGAAAGCATCTTACACTCCCACAAACAAAACATTTTCACGACAAGAGTACATTGATATAAATTTGAAGAGATTAAGAAGAGGCTTGTTCGTTTCATGTATCGATTTTTGTTACTAATCGAAGAAGAAATTTAAAGGAACCATAAATCCCAAACTTATCACCAACGCTTCATCGGAGACCAATCTCCGAATCCCTCATCAAATATATCCTCGTCGAAACCTCTGGAATCAATTTCAGGAAACTTTCTCTTCATCATTTCTATTCTAGAATGTTCTCCATTCCGATTATTCAGGACTCCATTCGAAGATAGAAGACGAAGGATTTTTTCTAGTTTGGGATTGTTGTAAATAGATTTGTAGCTATCCAATTGCTGGTCGAGCTTTTTAGCCATGTTTAGAATGCGTGGCAAGACATAGCGCACTGGTTTCTCCTCCAAGTATTCAGAAATTGCTTCTGGAGGCAGAGAATGGGTTTGGACTTCACCTGTAGATGGCGCCACCAAATATAGTAACCCCGTAAAGAGTGCCCAGGCAGGGAGTTTCATGTTTTTCCTGTAAAAAGTTAAATGGTTAAGTAACATGTTAAATTGTATGGTAGAAAAATTATAGAGCAAAGTAGTTTTTGAAAACAATTTTAGTAAAAAAGTTTTTTACAAAGAGTATAAAGGAGGGAAGTTTTAGAATTTTTTTTTTTTTTTTTTTTTTTTTTTTGAGCATTAATGTCTTTGAAGTTTTTAAAAATATGAATATAATTTGCAACGGTAGGTTAATTTTTTTTAGCATTAATTCCTGTTCAGTTTAATAATTTTAAAATTATTCTAAACAATACACAATTTTCCTTCTTCTGTGAAAACTATCGTTTTAATCCACTTTTGAGTAGTTATTATTTATCCTAAAGTGGCCCTTTCAGCTTCTTAAGTCCAAACGGTGAGGTCGGCGATATATCGATACTACGACATTTTTATCGATAAGTTTTTTTAAATATCTATTTTAAAAACATTGATAAAAGTCACCGATATATCGATATTTTCAAACATTTTTTAGTTTTTTAATGATCGTTTTGAAGTTTCATGTGTTTTTTCGATTTTCTTTATTCCTTTTTCAAAACTTCAAAACTAAAATTTGGACTTGGCTGAGAGGCAGTTAAAATGGCACCAATATTCAATATTTTGCCATACACTTCATAATCATGGGGGCCAACAAGAGGGTTCAAGGTGGTGCACTTCCCTATCTTTTGAAAATTAAAATTAAATTGGAAAAAACGTGTTAATTACATATTCATCGCTCTGTTAATTTTTCAATTATTTATATTGTAAAAATATTATGCTAAATATTCAGCGTTGTCATTAAAAGCTATTGAAAATTATCTAAGTTTTTCTTAAAATTACTGCGCTAATTAAGCGAAAACATAACTTTTTCTTTTGTAATAGATCCCTTTCAGTTGGAAAAGCAAAACCTTACAAATATCAATCATGAAAAGTAGAAATTTGCCCCGAAAAACTTCATTTCTGGCAAAATTGAAAATCAAATAAAAAAAATCATGCATCGATATATCGATATTTTTTTTCTATGCAACGATATATCGATATTTATTTTGATTGATATTTCCGACCTCTACCAGATGGTGATCATGATCACAAAAACCCTTGGGTAAAGTCATTAAGTACAATTCCGAAGTTAGGGTGCCCGGGTAATTTATATCCAGTATTTCATTTAGTTCGAAGTATAATAAATAACAGTTGTATTTTGATATCCATTTTATAAGTATTTAAAAAATTAAATGTTAAAAATCTTAATAGTCTTTGCATAATAATTTTTTAACATAGCTCAAAACTCAACAAAATGTCATGATTCTATGAAATGTGTCAACTTCTCCTCTTGGATTGAAACTCTCATTGCTATATAGAGAAAAACAGTGATGCTGAGGAATTAGAGTTTAAATTCCAATGAATTGATTTAAAAGGACCATATTTTAAAATAGCTCACATTATCGTTTTAAATAGAATAGCTAAATACTACAGTCTGCAATATTTAGTCATTCTATTTAAAACTATAATATAGGTTATTTTAAAATAGTCCCTTTTAAACAAATTCAACTGAAATTAAACCCTATTTCCTCAACATCACTGTTTTCTGTCTCAAATCAATTTGAAACAATTCATTTTTATTTAAAAACAATTCTTGTGCTGATTTTTGAAAAAATTCAGTTCTTTTTAAATATTATTAAAAATATTATGTTACTTAAATTGATAGTTATGTACATGTACATGAAACGTTAAACCTGGAAAGTGTGGTGAAGTGAATATTTGGTTCCTAACTATCATTCCAACCACTTTGATTAGATTGTGTAATTATGAAATAATCATTGATTTAGGATTTGATGGTGAATGAAAAACGTATTATTTTAATTACAGGGCCTTCTTGCAATGCTGTTTTGGATATTGCTAATGTAAGCAACTGATGTTTTGGGAATTTTCAATCGGGTGATTTCCACTTGTTAGATTATCAGAGAGAATGTTAAAGCTAGTTTTGGTAGGGAACATAAGAATTTGAAGAAAATATTTGATATATGTCAGAGTTGAGTGCAATGCTTTGAATCTCAAGGACAGCTAAGGCAAAATGTTATTTTGCTCGATGAGATTTTCTTTGTTGACTTCGATTTACAATAATGTCTAGTCCACTTTAAGCTTTTCGAGTTTTTAAACTAAACTATTTGAGATTTGTGAGTATAGGAAAAATTAATTTGAGGGACTTTTTTATGCAGTTACAATTTTTAACCACTAATTACGCAACAACTCAATTTCATGCGATGTTACATTTAATAAAGAATTTTATAAACACAAATTGCTATTTTTGCCCTACTGCTGAAGGTGCTTGTTTATTTGAATTCCAATATGTTATTTCAATTGGGGGTTTGTGGGTTTATTCACAGGTAATCTAAGTAAAATATGTAGAAGGATGCAGAAGGATGCAGAAACATGAAGCTCTCAGGAAAGAGTTAAATTGTATAATAGTTCCGATTATTAAATGTGTATACATTTTTGAGGATCTTTTTCCGTATTGAAGAGTATTCCGTCCGCCCGAATGTACATTTTAGACTTCATGGTCAGAAGTAAAATAAAGTAAAGTAATTAATCAAATTGAGCGAGGATTGGAAGCTGACGGGCCGTTATACTACAGAAAGTTACTTAGATATAGTAATATTTTATGTAAAATTAGTATTCTTAATGAGAGTGTACTTTATTTAAAATAAATGTGTTCAAAATTATAAAAGTAAATGTAATTTTCAGTTTCATGTTGTTTTATGTATTTAATGAATTACAGCTAATATTAGCAGAAAGATATATTTCTTTTCATTTTGTTTTCTTCTTAATATCGTTTCTCTTACTTACATATAATTTAAACCGAGTCAACTTAATACAGACAAATAAATATTTTGTATAAAGTATATAGAGCACTTTTTAACACAATGTTAAATATAATCTAGAAATTAGTCAGTTATACGGGATTTTTGTCATTGTGAAATAGTTACATGAATAATGCAATTTCTTAAAATATAGTATTATCCGAAAGTTACTGGACTTTTAGAAATTGATAATTCATTAGCATTTGATAGTAAGAAAATGCAGAATTAAGAAAAGTGTTCAGAAAAAAAAAATTATCGAACTAAGAAAAATAATTTTCCATCAACAGATTGTGCTGCTGGTATCCGTGAAACTATATAAGCTAAAAATATAACTATATAAGCTTTTAAAATATAACGTATTGTATTCTTATATTTGATGGACAGTAAATAGATTTATTGATATTGGAAAATTAGTAAAATTGAAAACAATTTAAATACTAAAGTTTATTTTATAATTAAAACTGAGAAAATAAGTGGCGAAATATTTAAAAATATGTGTAGATGTCTTTCACGTCCTCGTCTATACAATTATTCATGAATTTAATGCGAAAATAAATCAATAGAAATTTTCAATTTTACAATAAAAATAAATGTATTTGTAAAAAAGAAAAGTTTTGATTTCCTTTAAACTTTTCTAAATAAAAAAAAGTAAGACTTTTTTTTTAATATACTTCTTATAATTATGTGATTCGAATAATATGTAGAAGAGAAATATGTATAGATTCACAAATTCACTAAACATCGTTATATCATCGAAATTTCTTATCATATTTAATTTAACTGAACACTTAATTACTAACATACTAATGAAAATATAAAATGCTGATAAATTGTTAACAACATACACCTTATTAAAATTTACAATATACTTGGACATTAAAATTCACACAACATCCATAACATCATCTTCAAAAATGTTGTTATAAATAAAATATGTTAGTCATAAATCTTTTGAAATGTAAATAATGTTAGAAAGGAATATTTTGTTTAGATTTATCTTCAAGAGGAGAAATATGTCTAGAAAATACACTAAAATGATCAGGTTGGGTGATAACTTACTCACTGCGAACAATACTGTCACATTTAAAGACCCTTCACCCTCTACCTACAACACTTTCTGTAATAGACAAAGAGCACATTTCTCTTATTTTCATGTTTGATATTTGTTTCCACAAATTCTTTCTATATAATTTGTTAAATGTTTGGAAGTGACCCAATTCAAAGCAACTACCTTCAGTTGTTAAACGTGCAAGAGAACACCAAAGCATCTCTATTCCTTTTACATTATACCAAATGAAAATAGAAAGAGTAGTAATCTTCATTCTTTGAAAAATACCTGTAATTTCTGTTGAGGCTTCCTTGTTTGTGTTTGAAGATTGATAGACATTTTTCTACGACTTTAATTCATAACCATTTGATGTAAATTTAAAATGACACTTAGAATTGACACAGTTAAATGAGCAAATTATAATTCGTGCTCTGCGTTATTAATAACGAAACTTATAAATATGCGCGGTTCACCTCTACATATTATCTCTGTTTATATTGGTATTAAAATGGTCATTTTTAAAGTATAAAATATTTGCTAAGCAACAATGAACAATTATTTATGTTTTTAAATTGTTAATAAGTGTAAGGAAATGGAATAATATACTAATATTATTTTATTTAGTGACAATTTTCAACTGAAAGTATTTTCTTATATTTTAAAAACAATACACAATTTCCCATAGTAAAATGTTTAAGTATCAATGAACAATTTATAAAGGTAAAAGGGCATAAATTCCAGTTATAACAAGAAAACATTTATGGTAAAAGCTGTCATTTTATCAGATTTTTTTTTTCCCCAAATTAAAATATATTCTGCAATTAAAAGAATTATTTTAGTACACTTCCTTTTAAATTATGAAGAAAGAAAAAAAATCCTTCATTTTGTTTCTTTTCTATCATTGTAAAATGGCGTCCGGTTATAATAAAAAACTTATAAAAGTTTATTTCCCTTTTAAACCTATAGTATATATTTTTATGAGCCTTTAATTTGTTTGCCTGATTAATTTGTTTTTTATTTGAAAATTTACTTCACTGCAGAGTAAGAGTTCAGAAATAAAGTTTGCATTATCTTTATTATTGAACAATAGCATCAAGACTATTAATTATATGTTTCTAGATTATTTTGATACGAATTTTTTTAATTTTTGTTATTTTGCTTTAGAACTCTTCTGTTGTAAATTAAAGCATTCTTCAGTTATAAATTTATACATTTGTCCTAACAGGGGGATTGTGCAGCTGCAAAGCATCGGTTACTTTTTGTTAATTGTTTTGTCAATTACTTTTTTCTTTTATTACTTATACCCTGCAGTAATATAGAAAGAAGTTTTTATAAAAGCTCTGCCCATCTGTTTGTCCGAGAACAATATTCTAGATCCTACAGACAAGTTAGATATGTTACATGATAGATTTTGTCAAGCTCCGTTCTTAAAAATTCATCGTGGATAAAGTAATCGTGCTTTAAAATTCTGGTTGAGAACTTCAATAGTAACTTAATGAGAAGTTCACAGCTTTGCGTCAAGTACCACATCAAGTTAATAAAAAAATCCCCAATTAAGTAGGCTCTTAATTTTTTGTAGTTATCCTCAACAATGTGAGGATGCAGACATTAAATATATCCATATTATTCATGCTTAATACATGGATCTTATGTTTAGTTATCCAAACGTGCGTTTTCCCTTTAAGAGAAAGTAAGTGTCACAATCAAACTTGTTTATAATTAATGGGCGAAAATTTTATTTTTATTTTTCCAAGATTTATTTTCTTATAAAACATGAAGAAATAAAATCAAAACCATAGAAAAATTATATTTTGTTCATAAATACTATGCAGATAAAGTAAAATTGGCCAGAAAAAAATTAAGAGAAGTCAGGAAGTAAAAAAGGAAATGAAGTGACACAGTAAAAAAAACTTTCCGGACCTGTTTCATTATGAGAAAATATAGTGAAAATACAACCCACCATATCTTGAAAAATATTTTGTGTGTATCTTTATACACAGAATTTTCTAAATATATTTATTTTTACTAAAAAGGTGGCATACGCAAGATACAAGTGAAACCAATTCAATTAATCTGAAAATTTAAAACAAATCTTAATGCTGATGAATAAAACAAATTTTTACTAATCATTTGCTTCTAATAAGATATATTTAATACATCCATAATTATATCTTCAAACCTCATCATTTACTATCATTACTTTAAAAGTAAAATAATCCTTTTGAGATATAAAAAAAAACTTTTATGTCACCAAACTAGTCGAGTCAAAGTGCTTACACAATTAATCATGTTTTTTTAAGATAAGCTAAAACAAAAATCGGAACTCATATTTAAAAACTCGTAATTTAATTTACATTCTAAACTGTTCATGCACCTCTAAGCATTTTTGTGGAAATGATGGCTGATATGCCATGACATTATTAAATTTGCTCTCGCAAATTGCTCCTGAAATTGTTTCCAGCAGAATGTAACAATTACCAAAGAGTACCCAGAGAGATTCTGTAGATAAAATAGAGCTCACCATCTAATAAAAACTTCACTTATCCTCGACACTTAAGGAAATGAAACTTTCAAATTTGATTGCCATAAATGAGATTATTTGAAGATTAATAAAAGTTTGGTGTACCATAGCCGTTGAATATGATTTCCGTTATTTTTATTAATTTAAAAGTATGTATGATGAAGTGAGAAGGAACACTAAAGTTAAAGCAAGAGTAACAATATTAATCAAAATAGCTTATAAAACAAAAGAAATCTTTTATTTTAATAAAATATCTATGCAATGTGGTTCTAGTTACCATATTGCGTAAAATTTAATCATAATATACTTAAAAAAAAAAAATATTCCAATGTTGAAATGCAGAAAATTTTCCAATCCAAATTATAGTTTATTTACACGTTTATTTTAATTATACCTACCTTCAAAATAAGTTAATAAATACGATAAGAGTTTTTTTTTAAATTTGAAGAAACGTTTGGAAAGTTATGAAAATTATGCACGTTACTAAAGCTCTAAATTGCAATTCTAAGAATATTCTCAGAATTGTAAAACTAGGATAAATTTCCACGACCAACTTGGTATGTATTTCTTGCAACACGAAAAGTTCTATTTCTATAATAGAGTTATATTGTATTAAACAACTTTCTAAATCAGAAATTAAAACTTTAAATTCCAACCTAAAACATTTTTATAATGTTTTACTTTACTTACACGTTTTCGATGCACAAACAGTTTTATGATGTAAATTCAATTTGAATTTAAGAATGTGAATGAATTTTTAAAACATTTTAAAGTTAATACATTTGACAAATTTGCATTTAATTGCTTTTAGTAGGAATTTAAAAAAAAAAAAAAATTAGTAGAAAAATGATTGCAAAAGGTAATGCAGACCAGATAAATATTGACTTGTATATATCACCAATACTAATTAGTGAAAATGACAAGATTTTTTTTAATAGGAAAAGTTTTTAATAATATTGGTATAATGAGTTAGAATTTTAAAAACAATTTTCACATCAATTATAATGGTACAAAATATAGTTCTACAATACGTCAATAACAAATATATATATTGAAAAGCTTTTAACTGTGGCATATTTTTCAGTTCTAATATGAGTTCAAAAAAAGAAAAAAAAAATCTATATATAATACAAATTGTATTAGAAACAAGCTAAATAATGGAATTCATTCTGACATTGTAGTTTACATCAATTGCAATTGTATACAAATCTGTAAATCAAGTTTTCTTATCTGAAAATCAACTACTACAACACAAATTCACGATAATAGAATAGCAGAACTTTTTTAACAAAACTTGGCAGTGCGTCGTGTAAAACGAACATACGCAAATTACAAAAGTGACTCGTGTTATTCAGGAATTGGCAAAACAATTTTTAACGACTATACAGATATTATTTTAACAATTTAAGGGTCAACACGTTTAAAAATTATGTTGATTTTTTATATGGGACAAAAAATTAGAATAATCAATTCATTCAATGCTCTGGCGAGCGCCAATAGCTGCTCTAGTCTATTGACTCTCGGAAAATCGTAAGTTAGTCTTTTACTGAAAATGGGTCGTCAATGTTATATTTCTGAAACAACGAAATCATGTATTTTATCATTGTTTAAAATTGGAAAGAAACAGCCATTTATCTCATATCAAATGATTGTTTCACGGTATAAGGTTTTGAAAATAGAAGAAGCCGCCAACTAAAAATTTACCGAAATAAATGTGGCAGAAAGCTTGTAACAACTGCCAGAGGTGAATGCCAATTAAAACGAATCATCCAAAATAATCAATGTAAAACTGTTTTTTACATCAAGAAGTATTGGAAAGAATCTAGAGTTAAAGTCAACTACACGTAGGCGATTGCATAAATTTGAGTTTCACTCGCGCGTCCAGAAAATTAAACCAAAGATGAACATGAATCAGAGACGTGCTCAACCATGAAGTAAAGTGAAGATCATCTTGGGGCAACAGACTGTAAAAGTGTTTTATTCAGAGATAAATCCTTATTTCAAATATCTGTTGACGAAATAAGTGTTCGGGTTTGACGTCTGAAACGTGATGCCTTTGATAAATCATATTTAAAACCCTTGATGAGGTTCTCCAGAATCCAGGTGAGCTTCTCATTGCTCCAAAAGAGTCGAAAACGTCTCTGCTTCATGTTCATCTTTGGTTTTACTTTGGGGACCCACGATAGAAACTCAAATTTATGCAATCGTCTAATTGTAATTAACTTTGACACGACAAGTCCAGATTATTTACAACACTTCTTGATGTAAAAAAAAAAAAAATTAAAGCGATTATTTTGGACAGTTCGTTTTAATTTGCGTTCACATTTGACAGTTGTTAACCATCCATATAGATAAACAACTGGATAGACTGCTTAACGATGGAGAAACGAGCCGTTGCCTCCGCGGAAGCAAGATGTTTGGATGGAGGAATTTGTATTGCCGATGTGGATTTTCTTCGATCTTTATGGGGTATTCGCATTACTTTTGATATTTTGCAAGCAAAAAATAAATTAAGAATAAAATATATTTGAAGAAAATAGTTTAACCAATAAATAAAACTGATCAAAATAATTCTAAGTATAGGATTTGTATATTTAGAACAAACACTTGAGATTAGTTACTGTCGATATCTGTAAACGTGTTTCATCTTTATTGATCCGAATTTAATTCTTTAAATTTTAAATTACATGAATTAAATATTTTAAAAATAAATTATTATGTACAAGTTATGAGAATACAGTAAAGAAATGAAAGTAGACTTTTAAACTAGATTTATTTTAGAAGTAGAAATTAAAAATAATTGAAGAAATACAGTAAACCAGTTGAAAATATGTAATAATAAGATTGCAAAATACAAATTCATACATACAATACAACAATTCAAAGAACAATTTAAGTTTCAAAGGCAAACTATTATACTAATTTTTTATACTCAATATTATTATATAACTTATGATTTTAAATATATAAGTTTTGAAACTTGCTTATTGCAAGTCAAACACATATATTTATTTGGTCCTATAATTCTGAAATGAGAAAAATGTAGAAAACTTTACAAAAACTAAATAAGTTCAGGAATTGTTCATAATAACATTACAGAAAATTGTTTTTGAGGATTTCAAGTTAAAAATTAAATAAATTACATAGTTTAATAAAAAAAAATTTAAATGGAGAAAAAATTAAAAAAGTTCGGGGAGTTTTTCCCAAGAAAAAAAATGTTTTGTAGTTAATACAGATCTAAACATTGTTAAAAAGGACCAACTTATTCAATTTATGAATGATGGTAGTTTTGTTTCTTTGATGATCAAGTGTTACTCTCTTGGCATTCGAAAAAAATCTAATGTTGTCATAAGTTCTGGCAAATTAGTTTTATTAATTGCGTTTGGTGGAGACTCTCCACAACAAATTCACCTTCAGTTGAATGTATAAAACTCAAAGTATTTAATTTTTTGATAATGTTACCCTGTGACAAATACTTAGAATAAACAATGTAATCTAAATGTTTTTAATTTTTTTTTTTTTTTTTTTTTTTTAATTTGACACATAATAACGAAATAATTTTTCTGTTTGTTGCACAACAAACAATACTCCATCAGAAGCAAATTTTAATCCACCTTTAGTTACATTGCATGTAAACGATTTGGCATTTTGATGGTATTGCATACCATAAGTATGGCTATTGAAATGACCAATTTTTAATTTTGCTTTTGTTGTTAACAAACTTATACATTCTTTGCAGATTAGGTTTGTGCTAAGCTATTTCACTACATAACCTGAAATATAATAAAGAATATTGTAAGCAACATCTGACAAAGTGTTGGACTCTATTAGAAGTGATAACTCTTGAATGTTAGTATCTAATTCGCTACTGTCTTCAGTACCATCAATTAAAATACGCTTACTGGAACGAAATTCAAATATTGAACATTGTGAACTTTAATCTAAGTTCAAACAATTTGCAGTGGAACTTGAGGACACAGTGTTTCTAAACAGAAGTTTTCTAAGGGCATATTTAAATTGGTTTACGTTAGGGTTTGTTATTGCATCCTCCTCTTGATCTTATACATGAAAATAGCAATTCCAAATGATCCTGAGATATCTTGTACGTTAGAAAATATTTACTAGGGTTCTCAATTTCTATCATCAAATGCATGGCCAGCTTTTGAATGCTGTTTATGCATATTACAAAACCAAGTGCAAAGGTTTTACGGGGATATTTGAAGACAGAAGTGATCGCTATTTTTAATGAAGAAATATACCCCAGAAAGAGAATTAGCAAATTTAAGTTGTTCTTTTCTTTGCAAATCATTTAGTTTTGTAATATAATCCAATTTTACAACGCCTATATTGGACATTATAAAACCCATTTCGGCTAAAGTATTTCTGTCTAATTTCAACAAGTGACAGAGATAAAAAAAAATGCAAAGACTGGTTAACTCAAAAGCAGGATGTTTAAAAGAAGTTTTGAAATTGTTTCCTATTTCAAAATTACACCCTAAATCTGTCAATGTGAGAGTGTTAGTTTCGCTTTCATTTTCCATTTCTTTGCCAAATGCCCTTGAGAACGCATAAAAACAAGGATTAAATAAATATAAATCAAGTGTTTTATAATAGTCATAATACTATTGAATCATAATACTATTTGTTCTGAATTTAAAATAGATTATTTATGATATGAATTGCCACATAAGAGATCAACCATTAACCACGAGCGATCAATGTTAAAAGGGTCATTTTATATATTTTTCAATAATAAATAATAAAAAAAAATACATTTGCTTATTTGAATAACTATTTTTTATTCACCGGTGAAAACTCTTGTTGATATTTTTTCGATTTGCGCTGTTGTTGCAATTATATGCAACACAGTAGTTAACCATGATTCAGGAAATCTTCCCACCAGTGGCAGGAAAAAAAATATTTCTGCCGGCGCGTTTTTCGCCCTGCGTTGCCATCGGAGCAGTCTATCCAGTTGTTTATCTATATCGATGTTGTTAACAGGCTTTCTACCACATTTACTTTGGTTACTTTTTAGTTGGCCGGTTCTGCTTTATTCACAACCGTAGAATATGAAACATTCATTTGATATGAGATAAGTTATTGTTTCTTTCCAACTGCAAACTATAATAAAGTAAACGATTTCGTTGTTTCTGAAATATCACATTGAAGACCCATTTTCAGCAAAAGACTAACGTAAGATTTTCCGATCGCAAGCTTTATACTTGTCGCAACCTATTGGTTAATAGGTATGCAAATATTTGGTCTGATTTACATATTCATATTGAATGAATTGATTATTCTAATTCTGAAACCCTTATTTTTAAATGCGTTAACGACCCTTAAATTGTAAAAAAAATATATGTATAATTGTTTTAAATTGTTTTTCCAATTCCTGAATAATATACGTCACTTTTTTTAATTTGCATATGTTCATTTTACACCACGTATGGCCAAGTTTTGTTTAGAAAGTGCTATTATTCTATTATTTTGAATTTTAGTTGTATCAGTAAAGCATAATTGTATCCAATATATTTCTCTTTCAACACTCCTAAAAATAGTATAACAGCAAGTAAATTAAATATGTTTCTGTTCATACATAATTTTCAACTAATAATCATAATTTATTATTGTAAAAATAATAAATAAAACACTATATCTTTTAACATACGTAAATACAAGGTGTTATTAAACTACTTTATTAATATCATCAAAGACCCCGTAGAAATAAATAGATTTTCATAAGAATTAATACGTATTACTGTTTCGATGGAGAAAAACTCTTTAAAAATGATAATAATCCATACATTTTATATAAAATAAATTTGAACTAAAATATATAGAAAGAACTCAAACTTGTGCAAATAACTCTTCAAGATTAAGAAATGTATGATATTCAAAATTGTATTGTTTGTTCTAAAACTTAATTCCCTATTTTTCAAAAAAGTAAATGCAATAGAATTTAACTGCACTATAAATCCTTTAAATGCCATATTCTATCAGGTAGCAAAAATTTAAATGAGTACTTTTTCATTTATTATTTTTAACTTTTATTTAATTAGATCTTTTTTTTATACAAAAGCTATCAGGAATCTGAATATGAGGTTAAAACTTCTGATGTAAAATTATTTATTTAATTATATTTATTTTGAAATCACTAAAAAGAGTCCAAAACATGATGTAATAAAAAACGGCCGTGACGTATTTTATGCCTGGCTGTGGATCTCTTCCTGCGCATGCTCAATCCCGCAGGGACTTTAGATTTCGCTGGTTGATCGTTTCATTTACTAATTTTGAGAATTTGTTAATCATAATTGAGATGTTTCGTATTTCGTATAATTTGAATTTGTACACGATATACACATCAGTATACAACACACACAAAAATTTTAATAAATGTTAGTTCTATGAATTTTTAGCTGGGATTCCATTCAGCGTGGATATTCCGTTCTGCGTCAGTTGCATCATTTTTGACCAAAATTCACCTTGGAGCAGAATCCGTACCGTACTTGGAATTTTAACGTGCAGTGCAATATTTATAACAGTTGGATATCTTTTTGAGCGAAAATAGGTTGACCGAGATTTAAATAACATAAAAAGCGACTGTAAAGGGAAAAACACTCAAGAAAAGAAGTGCAACAAAGCAAGAAATGCCAGTTTGCTTATAAATGCAGGCTCAAAATACATGACTCGGCAGTATACTACGTGACGAAACTAGTTATTTTAAAATTTAAATTTAAATTAAATAAGTTTCAGAAAAATTAAAAAATTGGTTTTTATTTGGTTTAAGACTATTTGCATTCGATTAAAAGTGTTAAGTGTCATAATAATTTAATTCAGTTTTTTAGTTTCTATCTTGTGGCAATAGTAATAATAATTTAATTTAGCTTTTTAGTTTCTATCTTGTGGCAATGATTTTTGTAAAATAAACGAATCGAAAATGAGAAACGCAACGGTTGTTATGGCGTCCGTGTTTTTTTTATTTTAATTAGAAGCACAAAACAGGTAATTATCTACTGCAAATTCTAATATTTAAGTTATCGATGAGTTATTTTACATTTTTGGCGTCCGTGACAGGACAAGATAAATAGGAATATGTTTAGTCAAGTTAAAGGTTTTAAAAAAGAAGATCTGAAAGCCGTTGCGGAAGAAATCGGTGAAAATGTTTCGCCCAATGCTAAAATGGCTGAGATAAAGAACATTATTCTTAGCAGCGAAGAGTATAAAAAGGATCCGGGTTTCACCAAGGACATTTTGGAGAGTATTATTTCTGAAAGAAAAGTTCGAGAAGAACAAGAACGAGAAAGAATTAATCGTGAACAAAAGAAAGAAATTTCGATTTAGAGAAAGCCAGAATGGAACATGAGCTGGAATTGGCGAGAGTTCGTGCCCAGGGACTTTTCCAAAGTGAAATTCAACCGGAAATCAGGAATTCTAAGAGAAAATTCACGTTACCTAAATTGGAATTTCGTCGATTTGGCGATGATATTAAGGAGTGGCTTCCGTTTTGGAGTCAGTTTGAACGTATTGATAAAGATGAAGATATTGCGCCAGAAGACAAGTTTCAATACCTAATACAAGCTACCGTTCCGGGGACCAGGGCAAGAGAAGTCGTAGAGAGTTTCCCGACAACAAGCACCAATTACTCGCAAGTGATTGAAAGTTTAAAATCACGGTTCAGCAGGGAAGAGCTTCTTGTTGAGGTATACGTCCGGGAACTTTTAAAGCTTATTATATTTGTCCAGAGCAAACAGAAATTTTCGCCAACCTCATTATACGATAAGCTTGAGTCATATCTGCGTGCATTGGATTCATTAGGAGTTACAACCGAAAAATGTGCCTCGATTTTGTATCCTATGGTGGAATCATGTTTTCCTGAGGACTTTCTAAAAGCATGGAATAGGAGCTCAATTTCTTCAGGAAAAGAAGCCAAAGAGCGTCTCACTGACCTGATGTCATTTCTAAAGTCAGAAGTAGAGGGCGAAGAAAGAATCGGTCTTGCAATGGCGGGATTTGGATTGGCAAAAAGTGAACTCCCTCGAGTTAACAAAAATAAAAAGTATGAATCTGACTTGTTTAGAAATAAAACACCAACTGCAGCTGGTTTGCTGTCAACAACCTCTGAGGTAAGAAATAAATGCATTTTTTGTGAGGGAAAACACAGGAGCTCCGAATGCTTTTCTGCTCAAAAAATGAGCATTATCGCCAAGCAGAATGTTTTAAAGGCCAAGCGCTGCTGTTTTGCATGTCTTACGCCTGGTCATAACACTAAGAATTGTAGAGCATTTTTGAAGTGTTTGATATGTGGGAAGAAACACGTTCCACTAATGTGTGAAAAGCTGGAGGTACAAAATACGCCAAAGGCGGTAGAAAATGTGACCGAGATTGAAGTCAATCTTTCAAATATGAGCATGAATCCAAAAGTGTTTTTGCAAACTCTGAAATCCCAACTTATTTCGGATGACCAAAAAAAAAAGTGTCCGTCTTTTATTGGACAGCGGATCACAAAAGTCATACATTTTGAAAGATGTAGCAAAGACGATGCAATACTCACCGATTAAGCAAGAAAGTGTGACACATGTGTTATTTGGAGGTGTTGCAACGAAGGAATATAAACACGACTGTTTTAAAATAAAATTGAAAAATTTGAACAGTCAGTTCATGCGCAATTTTGAAGTTTTAGACCAAGATGTCATATGCAATGATATCCCTCCTGTTGGAAAAGGTTCGTGGCTTAAAGAGCTGCAAGATAAAAACATTGTTTTGGCAGATGTTGGTAACACCAGCGATCCAATCGAAATTCTCATCGGAGCTGACATAATGAGCAAATTGTTTACTGGTCGCCAATAAGTGTTGTCTTCTAGATTGGTAGCAATAGAAACTTATCTGGGATGGACTTTGATGGGAAAAGTTCCCCGAAGCAAATTTAGAGCTGATAGTTTGGCCATGACGGTGACAAATCTATTTGTAAAGGAGGCAGATTTAGCTGATCTATGGAGACTGGATTTAGTTGGAATTAAAGATCCCATTGAAAAGAAATCTCAGAGGGAACAGGATTTTATTACAAAGAAGCATTTTCAAGAAACTGTTCGTTTCAATGAGAAAGGTCGATATGAAGTTCAGTTGCCATGGAGTGAAGGCTGTTCTCCGTTACCTAACAATTTCGACTTAGCTAAAAAACGGTTGGAAATTACAACTTCTAAACTTGTTTCCAATCAACTGTATAAAGATTACGAAAACGTTTTGCAAGGGTGGTTGAAAGAAGGAATAATAGAAGTAGTCCCTGCAGCTGAGGTAGATTCTTATGGTAATTACTTGCCTCATCGACCCGTACTAAAAGAAAGCAGTAGTACAACGCCCATTCGCCCTGTTTTTGATGCATCAGCAAGAATGCATAATCACCCTTCTCTAAACCAGTGCTTAGAACGTGGGCCTAATTTTATCGAGTTAATTCCAGATATTCTGCTGAGATTCAGGGAGCGAAAGATTGGTGTAACAGCTGACATTAAGAAGGCCTTTTTACAGATCAGCGTGTGTCAAGCCGATAGAGACTTCCTGAGATTCCTATGGTGGGAGAGCAGAGAAGAAAAGAAACTCCAAGTATTTCGTCATACCAGAGTAGTATTTGGAGTGAAATGTAGTCCTTTTCTTTTGGGAGCAGTCATAGAACGTCATGTGAACTGTTCAGAAGACTTAGAATCTGATTTTAAGGAGAAGGTTCTTAAAAGTTTTTACGTTGATAATGTGGTGGCTAGTGTTAATAGTGAAGAAGAATTAAAGAATTTTGTGGCGAAATCCAAAGAAGTAATGCGTAAAGGAGGATATGATCTCAGAGGTTGGGAAAACTCTGGAGAAAAATGCAAAGCAGGTGAATCCCCTGAAACTCCCATAGTTGGACTGATTTGGAATCGTCAAGAGGACACATTGAAAATTAATATGAATTGGTTAAAGGAAGTAAATCTTCATTGTCTCACCAAACGAATGATTTTGTCAGTCGCCCATAAAGTTTATGATCCTGTTGGCTATTCTTCACCAGTGATGCTTTGCCCTAAATTAATGTTGCGAGAAGCTTGTAGAAAAGGAATCGGTTAGGATGAAGAAATCGCAGGAGACATAAGAAATAAGTTCTTTCAGTGGTTTGAGGAATTAAAGATCTTAGAAGAAATACATATACCCAGGTACATTAAAAGTGATCACGAGAAATTGGAAAATTGTGAAATACACTGTTTTTGTGATGCCAGTAAAGATGCCTTTGCCGCTGTAGTTTTCTTGAGAGTTGAAACTGAAAATAAGACAGAGTTAGTACTTCTTGCATCAAAATCTCGCATTGCACCTCTCAAGGGTGGAACTATTCCTCGGTTGGAACTTTTAGCTGCTTTAGTGGGAGCTCGATTGATGAAGTCGGTGATAGATGCCCTGGGATGGGAAGAAGTAAAATGTCATTACTGGCGGGACTCGACGACAGTGCTCGCATGGATATCTCGAGAAGAAAACTGGTCCGTTTTTGTTAGAAATAGAGTGCAAGAAATAAAGAAATTGAGTAGTCCCTCCTCATGGCACCATGTACCTGGTGAAATGAATCCTGGAGATCTACCATCGAGAGGATGTAATGCAAAGCAACTATTTAACCTCGCATGGTGGGAGGGTCCACTCTGGCTGAAAGAATCCAGGAATAGTTGGAGTCATGTAGGGATAGAAGAAATTATCAATGAAGAAGAGATTCTCGAAGAGAAGTTAAGATCTACTACCCTCACAAATGTTGAGGAAAGTTCTGAAGCAAACTGGTATTATGAATACTTCTCAAAGTATCCGCACATTATCCGTCTGGTTTGTTGGATTTGCCGATTCATTCATAACTGTTCTTCAGTTAAAGAAGATAGAACATATGGAGAAATTTCAGTCCTGGAGTATGAAAATGCGGAATTAAAGGTATTGAAGATGATACAGCAAGAATCTTTGGCAGCTATGGAAAATAAAAAGCTGAAAAATATTTCGACATATAGGGATGACGACGGCATTATTAGAGTAAAGACGGAAATTACTTACAGAAAAGATGAAGAAGACTTTAGAAAACCCGTTCTTCTACCAGCTGATCATGAAGTAGTTAAGAGACTGATACGTTTTCATCACGAGAAAAACTCGCATTGTGGTGCTCAAATGTTGTTAAATATCTTACGAGAGAGATACTGGATATTAAATGGCAAGAAAACTGTGAGGAAAATAATCTCGAGCTGTACTATCTGTGCAAGATTCTCTTCTTGGAAGGTCGAAAGTACAGTTTCCCCGCTTCCAGAAAATCGTGTACGGGATGCTGCAGTCTTCCAGATTTCAGGGGTGGATGCCGCTGGACCCTTATACCTGAAGGATAATACGAAAGCATGGGTACTTATCTTTACCTGCGCGATATATCGAGCTGTACATCTCGAGTTGGTCAGCAGTGTTTCTACAGAAGTTTTTTTGATGGCATTAAGGAGATTTGTGGTCAGAAGAGGTAGACGTTCTACAATTTATTGCGACAACGGTAGTAACTTCGTCGGTGCCGTGAACTGTCTACGTATGTTGGACTGGAATAAAATTATGAAACATGGAGCCATCAATAACATTGAATGGAAGTTCAATCCACCGACAGCTGCGTGGTGGGGTGGTTGGTGGGAGCGGCTCATTAGAATAATGAAAGATCTGCTCAAAAGAGTTTTAGGCCGAGCCCTTCTATCTCAAGAAGAGATTCTGACAGTGTTGTGCGACTGCGAATCACTGATGAACTCGCGTCCTCTTACATATATTTCGGAGAGTAATGCAGATCCAGTTCCCATTTCACCATCCATGTTTCTACAAGACATACCGGAATGGAGAGTGCCAGACATTGATGCAGTCGATCAGGAAAGTCTAAATCGAAGATTAAAGTATCGGCAGGCTCTACAAAAGGATCTCCGAAACAGATTTAGATCAGAGTATTTAGGTCTTCTTGTACAGAGGAATAAAAAGGCAGAGTCACGTATCATATCAGTGGGAGATATTGTATTAGTTGTAACCGACAACAGCAAAAGAATAAATTGGCCTTTAGGACGAGTTGTCGAGCTACTACCTGGTAAGGATGGCAATGTGAGGTTGGTCAGAGTGCAAACCGCCCATTCTAATCTCCTCCGCCCTATCCAGAGATTATATCCTTTAGAAATTTCTGCAGACTCGGATATTTTAAACTCTGGTAGTAAATTAAACATGAAACTGAAATCACGGGTGCCTAAAGAAGATGTGCCTGTTGCTACAGCGAATCAATCTATCCACATCACTAGAACTGGACCGGCTGTTAAGATTCCTGAAAGACTGAACTTGTAACCCTTTTGAACTGTCTTAAACTCAAATTGGTCTTTTAGGTTTTTCTTTGTTAAGTTAATTTAAGCTGAAGTGTTGAGATGCTTCCATCTCAAGGTGGGAGTATGTTAAGTGTTATAATAATTTAATTCAGTTTTTTAGTTTCTATCTTGTGGCAATAGTAATAATAATTTAATTTAGCTTTTTAGTTTCTATCTTGTGGCAATGATTTTTGTAAAATAAACGAATCGAAAATGAGAAACGCAACGGTTGTTATGGCGTCCGTGTTTTTTTTATTTTAATTAGAAGCAGAAAACAGGTAATTATCTACTGCAAATTCTAATATTTAAGTTATCGTTGAGTTATTTTACAAAAAGCAAGAAAAACTAAATGTGTGGAACATCGCACAACCTTCAATTGCACAATAATACTGAAGTGGATTTGCGTCGTTTCATCATTTATTTAGAAAAAATTGCCAGTATGGCGATATTTTTTTAGATAATTCTTGTATGGATATTAAATTAAACAAAATTAAAAAATCGCCAAAATTGTGATTTTTAAGTTGTACTTTTCGATAATCTTTATATAACCCTTTATTATAAGTGAAAGTGAGGGGAGAAGAAAATACGATCGTTGATGAGATATGCTCAAGAAAAAATAACTCTGTGTTGAAGGCATTCGTTTTTCAGCTTTTTACGCCATTAAAGCATTTTTACGGGAATTTCGGAGGTGGGGATGTTTAGAACACCTTAAGAAACATTAGTACAGCAATTTTTATCAAAATCGCGAGTGCCGTTTTTTAGAAATCATTGAAAAACATGATTGTTTTATTGGCAGCTACCTTATGCACATGCGCGATTTTGACAAAAACTTTAATGATAAGTCCCATGGCCACCAGCTACCCGCATACCAAATTTGAACATCGTAGGTCCATTTGTCAGGGAGTTATGCTGACCACAGACACATATACATATACACAGACAGACATTTTTTCTTGATCACTTTTTTGAAATCAGGGTGTTCCAAAAAGTAAAGAAATGCACACAAAAATCGTTTTTTTTTTTTTTTTTTTTTTTTTGACAGAATGCTATACTTTTATTACCCTATGTATATTATATATAGGTAATTGAAGGTAAAACATGCTGTAATTCCCTATTATGGCTATTATATTACAGTTTAAGTCTCATCTTACACTCTGGAATCAACAAGAATTCCATTCTTTCTCATGAAAGTGCTCTTACGAATAAAATTTGTTGAACCTCAAAAACCTTTCAAACAAATTCAAATGAAATGTATGTATACAGCACATTACATGGAGGTGATTCAAATGCATTATACATTTTAGAGAGGTATAAATATATTCGCCTATGCCCTAAATTAAATACAAACAAATATAAAAAGTAGGCAGCGAAGCGCTTTTATGCAAGAACGGTTAAGAGAAAAATTTAAATAAAAAATATAAATAAAATGCATGTTCAATGTGATCCAAAATGGAAATATATAATACTGCAAAACTGTGCAACTGCTTAAGTAAAAACTTTGTACAAGTAAAATTTTACTGAAATTCGCTGTTAGTTATGTATATAGATTATAATTATAATGAATACGTTGAATAAAAAAATTTAACTATTTAATTAGTTTAAAACTCTTTATTATCTTTTCAAAACATTAGCAATTTTTCACCAAGTATTTTATTAAACCCAGAGAGATGTTTGTGTACTATTTTTAAGAGCAAAAATAGAAATTTCTTACTTCATTAAAACTTGAACTTGATGTTTATAATTTCTACAAATCATTTTATTTTATATCAAATTATCTTACAAGTATTTTAACTTCTAAAATCATTATATTTCAAATCCACATTCCAAATCATTTATCCATAGAAATCTATTTATCCAATAATGAAATCTGAATAATGCCTTGAAATTATAACTATTGGTATATTTCCAAGTAGTATATAATTTTAATTTGACAATTATTCGTTACGCATGATTCAAAATATTACAAGTCGTAAATTTATATTCCAAACCTCTAGAATAAACAGTTAATGAACTTAGTTCATATTTCTTCAAAACTGTATAAATTTCAAATGATTTATAGGCAATTAACAAAATTTGAAAGTTCTAACGGATGATCAGCGGAAGTTATAAAAATATCATATTTCCATTCAAGTAAGATCAATAACACTATTTGTGAATAAGTGCCGTTTAATAGTTGCCCATTCAATGGAATGTTAATTGAGAAACCCTCAAAACTTGTTCGTTAAAGTAAAAATAAATCAGTATTTTATGTTACCTTAGTTTTTTTTTTTTTTTTGCGTAGTATTATTTCTAAATATTTAACCACGTATGTATGAAGTAAAATATGTCTGCGAGAAGCAATTCATTCGCTTGATGTGGCACTAAAATACTTTTAATATACTATCGTAAAATATAAATGAAATTCTACATGGAAAACAATAACTTTCGAGGTCACGAAAGCCAATGATTTGAAAGGAATAATTTCAATTTACAAAGTGAGGATGAATTTCTTTCTTAAAAAATGAGTGCAAAATATGAAAGTGAATTTACTCTTTTTTGTTTTCTATAAAAAGTTTAATTTTCTTTAACAAGTTTTACAGGTGTCCGTTATTTTCAGCCACAATTTTTTTTAAGTATACTAGTATATTTGCATCAAATTTATTTTCAGTTAAATAAAAAAAAACTCAAATAACTATTTTTAGAAAATTTATGTAAACATTAAATTAGAATATTATTATTTTTAATCCACTGATACTTATTATCAGTTAGGAACCGAAAAATATTTTTTGCAATCATTGAGAGCCTTGTACATAGAATTTTACAGATCTTAAATTAGGATTTTAAATAACATACATGCGAAAAGAGAAATTTCTATAAATGTTACGGTTTGCTCAAAAGTTATGAAAAGTTATAATAAATCGATTTCAAAAAGGATAAATAATCTAAATTTGATCTCTAAAATATTACGATATCAATCATGATTATTCAGACAAATAATTGGTCAGTTAAGATTACAGTATAGAAGTTCAAAAGTCATAAGTTATCAATATGCCCAGTAATTATGTTTACAAGTCGCATATAAATCGATAAGCATGAAATATTTGTATCGAAATCGTTTTTATTGTTATTTAGGACATACTTCATCATACTAAATCTCTTTGTAAATAATTGAAAAATGTGAATATAAATCCTCAGATCAAACACACATTTAATTACCAATTATAAATATATAAAATATAGCGGAATAAGTTAAAACAAAACTGGTAAATGTTTGGAAATGTTCAGCAAAAACATGTTGCAGTCTTCTCTAATAATGCATACTTAAATATTACATTTGAAATACGAAATTTACGCATTCTAAATTTTTTATCAATTGTAAGCTCAACAAAATATTTGTCAGTGTATGTTTTGCCCAAAAATAAGTTTATAATTAAATAAAAGAAACATTCAATCGTAATTTACATCATTCTTATAAATAAAAAATTATACATTTAGGAACGCTTTTACAGGCTGTATTAATAGCTTTATTCAGTTCTTTAGTTTTAAAGCTGAGTTAATGACAATGAACAAAATTCTAAAGGCTCAATATTCTCCAAAAGGTTGAGCAAAATGGCTTTCTTCCCCACCACAAACATTCGATTTACATTTGCCTCTACCAATGTAATTAATTATTGTTCGTGAAATTTAAGCACATAAGTTGCACACGAAGCCACCGAATATCAAACCTTTGGTTTAATAAAAGTAAAGTAGAAGTACCCCTTTTCCCTAAACCTTAACAGTATCACTTACAAATTCTCCATTTGAAAAGGAAGTTCATTCTTAATGAATATCAAGATTGTAATACTATTACATAACAGTTGCGTCTAATTTAGTTATTTTCCTTCCAAACAAACTACATGATTAACTCTTTTCATATATATATCAATCATATGAACAAATTCCAATTAGTAAAGTGCGTGCCAAAACATTAAAAATTCGTGTTTTTAATCGATGATATTTTATGCTGCCTTGAGTGTTGTTGAATCTTACATAAAACATGTTTCTGTTGTAATATTAAGTTATAATTTTGTTTTTATTTTATCAAAAGAAATTAGTGCATATTGAATTTCTCTACCTACCAAATACAACTATTTCTCATGGTTCTTCCAAATATCTTTAAACCGTCCTAATAAATATAAAATACTAAACATTCAGAATTTCTCAATAATTTTGTTTCAAGATTATTTCATGAAGGTATAGTGTGGAAGTGTTCATAGCCACGAATTTTAATAAACTTATAAAATCCTATTTCATTTCGAAATAAATTCTGTTTTTAAAACGTTTTTACTCTTCCTTAGTTTTACTACATAAAACTTTGGCAACATATGTTATAATTTTTAGCGTCACGGCTCTTTGGAAAATAAGAGATATGGGAATACCCCATTTAGAGATTGGCCCCTGTTAAACAATTTAATAATATATATATATATATATATATATATATATATATATATATATATATATATATATATATATATATATATATATATATATATATATATATATATATATATATATATATATATATATATATATATATATATATATATATATATATATATATATATATATATATATATACACCAAACTTACTATTCGGCTTTAAATAGAATTAATAGGATGTTTCAACAATGATGTACAGAAATTTCTACTAAGAAATTTAACCGTTTTTACAAATTAGCATATTTCTTTTCTTATTAGCTGCTCAATTCAAGATGCTCACTAAATCAAGGACATATATAGGATTTAACTAATAGCAATGTTCATTGCTTTCATGCCTTCCCGTTTCGAAGACACTTAACTTTACAAAAGTGTCATGAAGGCTGCTGCTATAAAACAAGTTAATTTAATATTTGCATCTTTATTGTTCTTTCTCCCGGAAACCTGAAAGTTCGTATAGTGGATTAAGGTATCTAACAACACCAGATCTAATAAAGTCCTTAATTGCCAAAATTTAGAGCAGAAAAATAAGGTCAGGGAATGACTAGCAGCTGGTTCAAGATTTAAACTACTCATTTAATTACAATTGGGTTACAAGATTACACGTAAACAAGACTTACCCCAGATCGGGATTGAGGTACAGGTATTCAACTCATATAGGACGGGATCAGAAAATTAGAGTTCAAATTGAAAGTTTCTGTGGTCCCCGTAGCATGAAAGCAGATATCAAGAAAGAAAGTGTATGTCAAAAAGTGTGTGTGAGAGTTTTCTTGTCTTGACTTTTCTAACTTTTTAAAAACTCACTTATTGATTGGATGAGAGGGAGGTGTTTTAAATACTTTCAATTGGACACATCTAAGAATGAGAAGGCTGCGACTATACGTCCTCATATGCTCTGGCTGGTGAAGTTGGGACTTTTGTAATGGCAATTTGTAGGTGTTCCTAAATCCTTCCTTGCCTATCGAGAAAATGTCAGAAACGTCGCCTTGTCTGGCTTTCCTGACAACTGAATATACGATGTATTCTTTTCGTATTTGCTTCGCTGTTAAATCAGACACCGAGTCTCCGATGGTGAAGTTGGCAAGAGAATGGGGGGGGGGGAGATGTCGCAATAATTCTGTTGGAGTCAACAACTCCTTGAATTTCCATTATGATGAACAAAGCTCCATCACGCAGAAGACTATGCTGTTCTAATGAGTAGATTTCTTTGAAATTAAAAAAAAAAAGACTTGGTAAATTTGATTAATGCGTTATTGCATACAAAACAAAAAAAATATGTAGTTTTCTGAGTGGTCGATGTCAAAGTCAATACAGTATGTTTATATAAGATGTTTCACTGCCAAAATTACAAACTTTTAGGAGGGGTAAGGCACTCGTGCATGACTAGGAATCACATAGCAATGCTGGGTTGGAAAGGGTGTACTACGGTAGTATATGCAGAAAACACAATAAAGGAAAGGACGTCGCGTAAGTGAATATGTGGTTTATTATTCAATGAACATCGACAAAATTAACATTTCCATCTACATACAGGTCAAAGGAGTCGTTCAAATTACCATGAACTTAAATTGGTTTTTATAAATATTGTATGTTTTCCGTTACACTTTGTATCTTCTACACAAAGAAGCATACAAATATACCTCATAATTTATTTTAAATTAAACATAAATAATTATGGGAAGAGTTAATAGTTAGGCAAACAAATACTAGAAGAAATTAAACTCAATTATAACACATTTTTGTTCTTGGAAGATTCACTCCTTAGGTTTTGGATATAAATATTCAAATGTGCACACACACACACAACCTGTGTATTTAGATATTGAGAGAAAACAATGAAAAAATATCCAATTAACAGTCACAGAACATAAAAACATTCGCGTGAAAGAACAATACATTGTGCATCATATATTTATACCTCTAATCAAAGCAACATATCAGAAAAGAGATAAATATATAAACAGACGAAAAAGTACTGCTCCATTTTGTTTTCATGAAGATAAAAAAGAAAGCTGCCATTAATAAGAAAAATAGGATTTATGTCCGAGATATTTTGCTTGAATAGCAAAAACAAAATAAAGTGCATTGGATTGTTCTAATAGTAATCGGGTAACCGATAGAATAACTAGAGTTTCATCGCACAACCTCTGAAACTTAGATAGAATACATTATACTATTGTAACAATATTCACCAGTTCTATGTAATTCACATCAGAAATACTTTACTGCTTTGGAAAACCTTCTATACGCTATTTGAAATTTAATTTAAAATGTTATTTTAGAAGTTAAGGGCTCAAAGCGGAAACATAAGTATTATATTGATTTTTTTTTTTTTTTTTTTTTTTCACGGTAATTATTTTTGCCAATATATAACTCGCTGTACCTTGTTTTAATTATCAATTATCATTAATTAATTTTAATTATCAATGTTTGTTTGTTTGTCTACCTGCCTGCCTGCCTATATATCTAACTATCTATCTATCTATCTATCTATCTATCTATCTATCAATCAATCTATTGGTTGATTGATTGACGATATACATTTCTTTGACTTTTTACAATTTTAGCTGATTTTAATACGAATTTCATCGGTGGAGATATTGTGAAAGTTAGACATCACACCATTATATGATCCTCTCTAGAGTAATGCCTAACATACATACAAACTCAGTAACTATTTTCGAAAAAAAATTTTTTTTTACTCAATATCAACTTTAAAAATCGAAAAATCGAGATCACTAAAAAAAGTAACATCAGATTCCTTACCCGAATGAAATACTTTCTTTATTTTATGTTACATATCGGCTAATTAAATAGAAATTAAGGGTATGGAGCAGTGCCGAACTTTCAACTACATTGCAATATTGTTCAATATTTTGAAATTTTAAACGGATTTGCCAAAATTACAATTTATATTATCAACTTTTTATTTAAATTTTCAAAAAAAAAAAAAAAAATCTTCTAATTAATCACTACTGATTATTCAAGTAGTTGTCAATTTATATTTTAGCTGAGCAAATTGTTCTCAAACAGGTGGATTGAAAGTCATTGTCTTTGTATGACCATATCAATATATGTACTGCAGATTGAAAATTAAAATTCTTTATATATATTTTAAAAGTATAAATTAAGATTGTGTTGGATACGCATGCATCTTTTGATTTATTTGGTTCACGTGCTATGAAAATGTCGAATTCGGCTTGTATAGATATTTAAAATACAACAAAAGGGTTTTACCAAATTTTTTTTTCAAAATTGTTAGAACAGTTTTTGGCAATTATTGAAAAAATCTACAATAACAGGTATCGTCTTGATGAAGTCCTTGTTACCACGTTCCTTGGTCACGATGGAATTGTATAAAAATTTTAACTTTGTGGGACGCAAACCATTCTGTAATTATACACCTCTTAGGCAGACACTTAAAAAATGGACAGCTCATTTTTCTAAATCCCCTCTTTTAACTACCCCTCTAAAACTTGGAGATCACCAAAACAATCGACACTGATTTTTTTTTTTACCCCAGTACACGACTTTCATAACACCATACTATCTATCGGAAAAATTTAAACTAAAATTTTAATGTTTTTATATTTTTATAACATGTAGAAATATTATTTGTTTTCATACACAAAATCTCAATTCTAATAACTACTAATTTTCAATAAACAATTTTTCAAATTTTCATTTACTATACATTTCCGTTTTACATCAAGAAACTAGTATATCTTTGTAGACGAACAAATGTGAATGGTTCTCCACGGCGGACCATCCAATTATCTAAGCGAGTTAGCGCAATGTTTGGCATTTGAAAGGGCCTCGAAAATGGGAGGTTAACTGCTTGCAATTCCGCGCATTGGAAACACTGCTCTTTAGAGGGCGTCTGGTGTTTGAAGATGAACACATTGCCATGTAATTGGGGTTGAATTTTAAAGGGCCTGTGTAAGTGTAGTGAAAATTTGAAAGGCATATTCGGAAATCGAGTATCTATTCTTTCCCTTTTAATAAGATAACATATCAGTAACAATTACGTCATCAAATGATTAAAAAAATTGTAAAACGTGAGTTATAAGACGAGTAAATTTATTTTAACATTATTATAATATGTATGAACCAAAATAAGATCTTATTTTTATAGCTAAAGAATTAAACGTATCCTGCTTTTATATAAACAGTTGACAAAAAATATGTACACAGTCCAATAAACCACAACTTGCAGATTTTTCTTTTTTTGAAAATGCAAGAATGAAAATGTAGCAATAGCACAAAAACAATATGCCATAGAATACCTTCCCCCGTGCCCCACACATGATGCCAGAGGGCTTTTACTTAAGGAGACACCTTACAAATAAAGCTTACGCAAGGAAACTGACAACACTAAAAGGACTAAAAGCCGCAATTGAGTAAAATGTTATGAACCTTAAATTTGTTGGTGCCAATCTTAGGACTCGATTACCTTTCATATTTTTTGGTTGTTTCAAAATACCTTTCCAGAACTCTATCTTGACTGGTGAAATAACCTGAACAGTTCCATTCGTTTCAAACTTGTCTTTAATCCGATAAATGGTAAGTCGCGTAGGTGGATATGCCTGTAACTCACTGAAAAATTGCCTTGGTACTTCTGCTACGTTTCCATACTTCAATAGCTTTTTTAAATAAATATACTTTTCCAAACGTTAATCTTGATCCACTAATTATTTCAAAATAATTACACACTAAGAAAAAAAGAAAATCAGAAAGTTATGAGTCGCAAAAGTCGCAAAATAGTGTGTAAATTTACAGTCCGTGACATTTGCCTTATTTATTTATTTTTTTTTTTTTTTTTTTTTTTTGACACCGACATTCCCTTTTTTTTTGGATGTTGCAGAGTTTGAAACTGATTTTCCATTTAAGAAAATAAATCCTATTTGATTCTATATAACCTTGGATTAAATTTAAAGTAAACAAATATGAAAGTAAAAAATTGTATTCTCTAATACATTCCTCTAAAATGTGATCCATACCTGTGAGCGGGCTTTATTGCGTATGTGTCTAACGTTGTTTGAAAGAGAAGTTAAACAAGAAACGAAGAACTAAAAACGTTCATTTTTTACTCAAATAATGGAATACTAACTTAAAATTGAAAAGAAAATTCAATGAAATACAAGTGCTGTTGGTGGTTTTATTTTGAAATTTTATTTCTTCTGAAAAATTTGTTTGCCTTTTTTGCTGCTAGCATCCAAAAAACAAAAACTCGTCTTCTAATGATCTATTGACAGCTGCACTTGATTTGGTAAGAAATTATGGGAAAGAAAATGGGTGGCATGCCATTTTTAATAAATCACGCTCACAATAATCACACTTCTATACACAAAAGAAATTTTACCAAATATCTTTACAACGATAAAAACCTACAAATTTATTTGATTTAGCTTTTTAACAGTATTTAATCTTATTGTTGCTGAAAAGCACTCATTTTAATATTTAGTTTTGGATCAACCAAATTATATTTTTTAAACTATGATGTATTAACTCCTTTTCGAAAAAGTGCTTGAGTTTGTAGTATATTAATAATATTGCTATTCAATACATCTAGAAAATTATTCAACTTTATAATGGTATCTTTGAGTATATTTACTCAAGATAATATTCGTGTTAAAATATGTTTCAGTTTTTAGCAAATTTAAATAGTATTTTTGGGAAAGAATTAAGCATACAGACATATTTTTGTATAACTCAACAATTGTATTTCCTCATATTATAAATAAAAAAATTGTTTCCTATCATATGTATGAATAAAAACATTTGAATATAGTGAAGACATTTTTACGTAATTTTAAAGAAACCCATCATATTTCATGCCATTTTCAGAAATGAATTTTAAGGATAGAGCCAAATGTTGCAAAAAGAGTATGATTTTTTAAAGAATAGTGATAGTTAATAAATATTACTATGGTATTTTAACATTGTGTTTTTGTTATGTGTACTCTTATAAACCTTTAAGAAACTGAACTGTAGCTCCCTGTTAATCTGTAGAACATTTCAATTTTAATAAACTTAAATTAAACCCATTTTATTTTACCTCTTATTAACTGAATATAGTAAAACATAAATGTTATATTTGTATTGATTGAAAGTTCAAACTATTTTTAAGTAGAAGCCCACTAATAATGTGTACAGCATTTTTAGATTATTTACTGCCTAGAACATTTAAATTTTAATAAACTTAAATTAAACCCGTTTTATTTCACCTCACATTAAACTGTATATAGTAAAAAATAAATGCTATATTTTAATTGATTGAAAGTTCAAATTATTTTTAAGTAGACGCCTACTAATAATGTGTATAGCATTTTTAGATTATTTACTGCGTTAGCAAGTATTACGTAAACAATAAAATTCGGAAAAATAAAAATTATTAGGTTTTCTACACGTTCTTTATAAAAATCTTATGTTTTTGTTATCAAAAATATTTACTTCTAATCAAGATATATGGAAAAAATGATAAATTACAAATTAAAATTTTTTAAATTGAAAAATAAAAATTACTACCCCCTTTTATCCTACCTATTTAACCCCATCATACCCTATTCTTTAAACAATATATTTTAACTTGTTATTTTTCCCCACACCAAATTAAAACATTAAACACCGTTTTTTACAGTTAACTGACACTTTTTGATTAACAAATATTACATAACTTTGAAAGCAAAAAAGACAGCAAGGAAAATAAAAAAAGTAACTTACAGCAGCAAAAAATAATCGGCTGCCTTCATAACCTATCTATAATTTAAAAGAATGACTTTTACGGTAACTAATTGATCATAGTTTTAGTGCTATCATTATCTATTTGAAAATTAAGTAATGAAAAAACCTTTGAAGGTAGTATAAACGAAAAACCTTTTAGATGAATCTTGCATGAGTTGTAAATCATGCACCTGAAACAATTATTTAAAACTTTAAATGTAAAAGAACATCCTTACATCATCAATATTACATAAATAATTAATGAGGTTTTTTCTATTACTGAAAGGAGAAATATGCATCCTCAAAACTTGAAAGATTTCACAGTAAAGGAAAAGCAAAATAATAAAAAAAATAAAAAAAATAAAAAAATAAAAAAACTCTATATCTTAAGTTTTTCATTATAAAATGAATTTTAATGAGTAAAAAATTGTTTTATAATCCAGTAGTTTAAAGATACACAATTTGAATCGATGAATAATGGCTCAAGATTACGGTATTGTGTATCTTATTAACTAACTTTACCTAAAATGAGTAATATTTTTTTTTTTTAAGTTAACTTTTTAATATGTATACATTGATAATATTTATACTAATGTAGAACTTTACTTCAGTGAAATAGTCTTTTAAAATAAACATACATTAATTGTATTAGTTTCGTGACTCAATTGAATATTTGGTTATTCAAATATCTATACATATTACATTCTTTTATTTACTTTTCTAAGCTAATTACTAAATTTAATGTAGTTAGATTAGGGCAATAATTTACAAAAGTTGTTTAGAAAATATTTTTTAAAAAATCATAATTACATCATATAAAATAACTTTTTAGTAAAAACTTGTTTTCTGTAATTGTATTTATCTAAACAAACAAATTAAGTTTTAGTTATCATATACTGCAAAATAAATGCCTATATAACATTTTTTTTTTCATAATAAAAGGTCAAATTATAATTTAATTTTGAAATTCAACGTTTGTTTATGAAAATTGGTTTGTAAACATTTTGAAAGAAAATCATATACGTATATAATTTAAAGTAGCTTTTTAATAATTCCATTTTTTTTTTTTTTTTTTTTTTTTTTTTGTATTCAACAGAGCATACAAAATAAGTCTTAGGATAAATCAAAAAACATGAGGAAATATAGAATTTAATTTTTATAATAAAAGTTCCGATTTAAATGCAATATTAAAATTCAATTTTTAAATAGTTTGTCTATTAAAGTTGTTTTGAAAACATTTAAAAAGAAAATCCTATTCATAATCTCATAATTTGAAATAACTTTAAAATTGAAATGCGCTTTCTCTAAGTATATTTAACTGAGAGTACAGAATACTTCTTTAACAGTTTTCGCTGAAATACACTGCAAAATATATGGATATATAACATTAGACTATTTTTTTAGATTGATAATTGAAATTGTTATTCAATTTCTCAAACTTCACAAAATATAGTTATAATTTAATATATATTTGATGTCGCATCTAGTTTAATCTAACAAACAAAACCCTTAAATCTAAAATACTTTTTAATATATTTTTTCCCATAAGGTTTCCTGCTCACAAAGGCATTTTTACCTAATACTAGTTACAGTTGAGTTAGTGAAAGTACATTTAAATTGATAATTAGTCAACAGTTTTTGAGTGAAGGAAAAGCTTGTTCCCATTTTAATCCTTTGAAGTATTAGCATTTGACATTAAATTGTCATCAACTGAATCGTAATAAATTTAATTTTCCTTTCATCGAATTGTCCATCAATTCAAGAAATCTGGCCAGGAATCTTACTCATTAAATTTACAATGTTTCATTGTTAACTGAATTTGGGATGTTATAATTTATGCACATACATAATTTCAAAAGGAATTCAACGTTGATTACACAGGGCCAATTTAAAGCTAAAATGTCTAGCTAAATAACCTAAATTAGGCTTTCATAATTCCATTCATTTAAAAGAATTGCGTAACATATGATGGCATTTGATAAAATTTACTTATTAAAAACTAACCTCTGTTTTTGTAAGTTCGATTTCTTTATAGTTACCTTCTAACAAGAAATTTAAATATTTGTTTATGAATAATAAATTATTCTTTGTTATGAAGTGAAACAGAAGGGAACTCAGTCATTGATAGGTGATGCTTAAGGGAAGAGAATTAAGTGTTAAAAGCAATCGTTTTTCAATTTACAACTTTTTATGCCTTTGTCCAACTTCTACAGGAATTTCGGAGGTTGAAATGTTTAAAACACTTTAAAAACCACAATCACAGCGATTTCATAAAAATCACTAGAACAGATTTTTGGAAATTACTAAAAACATATTTTTTTTTAATAGCAGCTAATTAGTGCGCTTGCTCATTTCTCACAAAGCATAAATGGCAGGTCCCATGGCTACCACTAACCCGTATACCAAAGTTAAAAATCGTAGGTCCATTTATTCGGGAGTGATCTGACCATGGACAGACACACAAACGCACATTTTTCTAGACCACTTTTTTGAGTTCAGCACGTTCCGAAACTTGAAAATATGCGGGGAAAAATCAAAAATTTGTTTCAACCAAATGCAATACTTTTATTACCCTATGTTAATTTTGGGTAATTGAAAGTAAAAAATCATTGGAAGTAAGGCAAATTAGAACATTACGAAATGTTTTATATTCTTTGTCTTTATAATAAAGTATTATACTTCGAGATTAAAGAACTGCACAATATCCCATGCCATCAGTAACTAGTGTCTATTTCATTTATGATTTTGATAGAAAAATTATGTTTGCACTCCAAAAATAAATTAAAATTACGATTCTCTTTAAGTCTAGATATTCTAGAGAGAGAAAGTTTAGCGACTCCTTAGACGAAAATTTTAAATTTACTTTTTAACTTGGCTTTTTACTTTTAGCTATTTAGGTTAAATGGTAAAAAGGAAATAGCAAGCGAAGATCAGAAGTTAAGAATACTAGTTTGTTTCTAAAAGAAGAAAAGAAGAAAAAAGTACAAGATATAGAGAAATAATTAATAAAATAACCACTCACAGAGATCCAAAGAACAATACGAACTAAATATTCGAAATTTCATGAAAATCAATTTAAATGGAAAACTTATATTGAGATAAGGATTTAGAGTGTATATAAAATGGATTGGGTTATTCCAAATTATTTTCATAATTTCATAATTAAAAATAATCGGAATTCTGGGTACGTAAATACATTCCCGTTGAACTTGCCCTACCGTGGAATGCCTAAGCTGCGCGGCCCGACAGGTCAACCGACCAGACCAACCCTTTTAAAGAAACTAATGAAAACCGCTAGAGGAAATTTTTGTCTCACCAACAGTCGACGAAGTAATACGTAAGTACCAATGTACGTACTGATGTCGGTACTTACGTATTATCTAGTTACGCCTTATGCGTCATAAGGACATCGCATATTGTACATATGATGTCTTCATGAAGTATAAGATCTATATCCGGCAACTGCTGTCAGCGGATAATAGTCAAAACTGTTAACATGGTGAAGTAAAAATTTCTTCCAGTTTTTATCTTAGAATAAATAAAAATTATTGATCTCGTCAAAACATGCATGGCGGTTATAGTATTATAAGAACGTTGTTTTTTTTAATTACCCACCGTACTCTATATATTCTGTTTCCTTAATAAATAAGCAAAAATAATCAATTGAAGTCAATTTGTTCGGTTGGTACTTACATCGTTTCAAAATAATCGTAAAGTGTTTCATGTAGGTAATTTTAAGTTTTTGTAAATGAATTATTTCCACTTAGCTAGTCATTTGAGTTTTTCGTGAGGCAGGGAATCCCATATGTTGGTGTAAGGATTTGGCAAATGTATTTTAAATACATTCTATTTGGAGTATGATAATGTATAATTTGGAAAATGCTTTTTTTTTTTTTTTTTTTTTTTTTTTTTTTTTTTTAAATAATGACTGAAGGTCATTATTAATTATACTCATCGCAGTTATTAATTATACTCATCGCACCTCATAAAACTGAGCGAATAGAAGCAGCAGCGTAAATTAAAATAGTTTTACGAAAAAATATGTACCATATAAAACTGTTGAATCGATAAATTGAAACATGGATAAGTAGAGGTTTTGACCTTTTGACCCTATTTTTGATATGGAATTCTCATGTAATCTGTTGAATTTTCCCAGGTAACACAGTAAGATTAGACAATGTGGGAACAGAAGTTCTGGAAGATTGACCAGTTATGGCCGAAATTCGACCAACGTGCCAAAATACACATTTTCTATTTTAAAATAAAAACATCTTAAAACATTTTTTCTGTCCTCCATCCTTTAATAATAATAGCAAAATAAATATTTCACCAAAATACACAAGCTAATTAAAAAATGTCCAAATACTAAATGTTTATTTAACACTTCAATTTTTTTTTTTTTTTTTTTTTTTTAAAGAATTTCTGATATACTAAAGTTACTCTACCAACGTTAAATTGTTTTGGTAATGCTTTCGTAAATATATCAGCCATATTATCTTTATTCACATATTTCAAATAAAATAAGTTTTCATTCAATTTTTCCCGTAATAGGTCCAAACATACAGATATCTAATATCTGTATGTTTGGACCCATTATTTTCAATATTATTTTTCAAAAATAATATTGCTGATTGAATGTCACAGTAAATTACAAGTTTTTTTAAAGTTATTGAAAAACTTTCACACTCAGGGAAAATATTGTTCATCCATAGAAGTTTACGAACTGTCTCTGATAAAGCTATGTATTCTGTCTCCATGGTAGACAAGGAAATAGATTTCTGCTTGAATCCCAGCTAACTGAAAAATTCTGAATCTAAATCGAAACCATATCAGATAACAGAAAATATATCGAGCACCAGATAAAAACCGCCAAATTTCAGCAATAATTCATCAAAAGTAACAAACTTCAAGTCATGTATAATTCATATAACAGACCATAGCAACCCTTATAACATACCGTAAACATGTAGGCTTGATGATACATTTATGCGTCATTTAAACGTGCAAACATTTAGGCTTGGTTACAACTGGTACCCATCTAAAGGAAAAGTACCAATGAAACTTGTCGTGCTCCTTTTTTGTAAGTTAACTCATTTTCACTAGAGAGTGTATATGTCAGCAATTGACACAGTTTGTTCCAATGAATATAACCGGGATTGTTAATAAATTGAAATAACGCTGTAACAGTGTATAAAAATAACGGGGATAAACTTTTCATGAAATCAATATCATGCGTTTGCGAGCTATCAATATTGTTAAGAGATACTTCAACGACAGCAAAGTAACCGGCTCTTCACAATTAACATTAAATCTTTTCCCGACTCCTTTGATAGAGGACTTCTGGCTCTATTTTATTTCTTCAGATGCGCATTTTTTTATTTCTACGCCTAAAAATTTCTTCATAGGACCCAAATTCTTAGTTTCAAATTTTGATGAAATTTTCTCAAAAGAGTAACAAATTAATATTTCATTATTTGCGAATACCGCAAGATCATCTACATGTATTAATATAATTTTTCCTTCTGGACGAAAATAAACACAAATCATGCCACTAAATTTCTTAAATCCAATTCCTTTGAATAATTGATCTAATTCATCAAACCCTTTTCGTCCATTTTCAGGCAACCCCATAAAGAAACAAATACTTTGAACAATACCTTTCCGCAAATCCTGGTGATATTGTTTTATATAAACTTCTTTGCAAAGTTTTGTAACCATAAAGGGCATTTTTTAACCGGAGACAATACTTTGCCTAAACTTCTCAGCCAAATCCTGGTGATTGTTTTATATAGACTTCTTTGTTAAGTATTCCATACAAATATGCACTTTTTACATCAAAATGGTTAAGGCTCTACCCGAGATTAACTATGAACAATACAAGAAATAGTTTAAATATTGTAAAATTCAACACAGGTGAAAACGCCTCGTCGTAATAAACACCTTGAGTTTGATTGTAGCCTTGTGCCCCAAGTCTTGCACTGTAAACAAAATTGTAAGGGTATAGCGATGACTTTAATTGTATAACATATTGTATAACGTCGCTTACATTCAAAATTGAGCTTCTATTTACATGCCTTTATGGTACATATCTTACTTTTGGAGGTGAGGAGAGGCTTAAAAGACAAAGCTAACTTAATTAAATAATTTATTTATTTTTTTAAATCCTCTAATTCTATCTAGATTTTCATTTCCTTTTTCCAGTGCATTGCTCAATTACTATTAAATTATCTTTATTTAAAAAAAAAAATGAAACACGCCCTTTTTAACCAAAAAACATATTTGACACATTTCAGTTAGGATGTTCCAAAAATAAAAAAATAAAAAATCGATTAACTTTTCACAGTACAAATTTAAATGTTTGCGTTAAATATTAATATGAGGGTATTTTTCAAAACCCAGTGACAAACAAAAAAATAAGAAGTAAAAAATTAATCTCCTACTTAAAAAAAGTTTAAAAAAAAAAAAAAAAAAAAAGCACGTTAAACTAAATCGTTAACTATATTTAGAGATTTTTCGTGCACTTTTATTTAAATAATTTATTAATGGTCATGTCTGTTACCAGACAATAATTATTCCTTAATGGTGAAATGTTGTAAAAAAATATAGAGTTTACTAAAACTGCTAATTTAATAACAAAAAAATTTAATTTCAATTTATTTAATTATGATATTGTTCTGTAAATATAGTCATTATTGTTATCAGAATTAAAATTTTATGTTTTATCAATTTTAAGACTTCTTAAAGAATAATTAAAGAGAGAGTATTTGTATTATCATAAACACCTAACTGATAAAAAAAAATTATAATATTTTGTTTTTAAATATTAAATGTTTTATTTAATTTTAAAGGAAACTCTTAATGGTAACAGACATGCCATTTCAATGAAAACAAGGGGTGTGGAACATCGCATGGATTTCAAATACACTATAATACTGGTCACTGCACTTGGATAAGGATTTTGTAAATTTGTAACGAAGTTACACATGACATTGTAAAATTTACCTTGGTCATTTTCAATTTTTCAATATTTTTTTAAAAATGACATATTTGGTAACAGTTTTAAAGATAATTATTGCATTGATAAAATAAAACCAGAATGGCGAAACTGGCAATATTCCTTTTGATACTTATTAGATTAACCTTAAGGGTAAGTGAAACAGAGGAGAAATAGTCGTTGATGGACAATGTTGTCAAAGGGAAGAAAACACGTGTGTTAAAGTTTTTCAACTCTTTTATGCCTTTGTTCAAATTGCAGGGCATTTCCACAGTAATTTGATCAATTCACTGGAACCGATTTTTAGAAATTGCTAAAAAACATAATTTTTTCAATAGCTATCTTGTGAGCATGCGCAATTTTGATAAATCCTTATTTATAGGTCCCATGACCACCACTAATTCGTATGCCTAAGTTGAACTTCGTAAGTCAATCCGTTAGGTAGTTAAGGGGATCCGAGGCCCAAAACTTTAATTTCTTTAATATTTGTTGGATCAACACATTTTTTTATGCTATTGTAGAACAGTGTACAGTGTACAATATTCTTTTATTTAAATCTAAATTTTCCATTTCCTCACGCAAGATACGCATGTGATTCTTTTTGCAACAATTTAAGATTCAATGTTTGGATTTATTTTAAAATCATGAAACATATGTTTCTATTCCCAACATCCAGTATACTAACACCCGAATAAATACGCTCGTCGTAAAAACTGTAGCCTTGGGCTCAAATTGAAAATTGATAAATTATACAATCCACCAATGTTTAATTTCATAGGATTTTGAATGTATTCATAGAGCTCAACACAGGGATATATTTAAATACAAACCTCCCTTATCTGGCGTAATAGGGTTTTCTGGTTACTGTAATCGGATTAAAACTCGTTATTATTTGTTAATCCAATACTGCATTCAGTTAATGGAGATCTACACGTATAAAAAAAAAGAATTTTGGAACCGGTAGATATTTATGCCCATGATGGTTACGGGTGTTGTTAGACGAAGCCCTAGTACAACTTGGATGACACTTTATCCAAATACTGAACTTATAAAGCAGCAAATTTTTATTTCAAGAGAAACGAGGAATTTTGGTGATTTTGAATTAGTTCAAAAGTTGGAGAAAAGATACATTGTCTTCATTAATAATAACTTAGTTTAAGTGGAAAACCTATCATTAAGACTGCTATTTTGTAAACAAAGGAGTTAAGTTTATATTTTGTAATTATATATTTAGTTTGCATTTGCTTGATTGAGAAGTTTTTGGAGCTTAAAAAATATATAAATTTGTTTGTTTGTCTGTTTGTTTGTTTGTTTGTTTGTTTGTTTGTTTGTCTGTTTGTTTGTTTGAACAACGTTTTACTTAATGTTTAACTAAGACCGCAAGAATTACAAATCATTAGTATTTGTGAGGAACTATTTGGAAAATTGACACAGATCACATGTAATTTAACAGCACTTAATAGGAAGTATTCTGAAATTTTCTATAGGTAATAACTTTTACAGCATAAAAGAGAAAAATCATTTTCCCGAACATCAAAAATATGATCTGATTCATTGTTATAAACCTTCAAGCTTTTGCAATTCTAAATTACCCAAAACCTTTAAAATATAATGAAGTTGATTTTGGTGGCTTCATGCAAATAATAAAAAGTATTAGAAAACGAGTTACTTTTCAGTATTTTTGCATTCATGTCATCAATATCTAACCATCTTTAGTGACTTTAATGCAATATGTTAATTATTTTATACTATAAAATTAAGCGACTCATAATAGAATTATACACTCCGAAAACACACAGAATTATTTTCCGGAAAATAAGACGATTATTGCTTACCTGATATTTTCATAAAGCCGTCCGTTTGTTGCTTAATGTAGCATACGGGAACAACAAACGAAACATAACAAAGAAAATTGTATAATTCCCACGTGAGCATCATTAATAATTGATTTTTATTTCATCCGTTTGCCTCACGCAAGTGGAGTATTTATTCTGATGGAAAACTCGTAAGTAGGAAACTACAGTAAACATGAAATGAAGAATGCACTTTTTTCTCGCTTTTGCCTAAAATGTTATTGCGAGAGCTAAAGTGAATGAGGCTTTAGTATCATGTAAAAAACCAAATTACTTAAGTGGAGCTCCCCATGCTATTTGACCGTAGTTTTCTTGTTTGTAAATTTCATTTTTCATATAATTTATGCATTTTATCTAGCAAAACATTGTAAGTTGAATATTTGTATTTCCCAGATGAAATATTTATATTTATACCCTTTTAATTTTAAATGTTAATTTCTACAAATATATGCCGAATTCAGGAGGGCATTTTATTTTGTATGATTTTGTGTAAATTTAATAATAAAAACAATAATGTTTAGCCAATGGCAATTAAATATACTTACATTTTACAATCTAGCAGGATGCTATTACTAAACTATCTAATATTACTTTATAACATGAACCATTATTAAGGGTACTATTACCACATAAATAAAATTTTCTTTTTCCTTGAAGGATGTGTTACAATAAATGTTTCATATTAATTTACATCGACAGTGTGAAAAATTCTTATGAGCATCAAAACATTTTAGACAGCAGATAAGATTTACGAAATTGTTAAACAAAACATTCATTTTAACAACAATTTCAGTTGGCTCCGATTTCTAAATCCTGATAATCAGTATTTAAAAAATAATGCTTAAATAACATAATATAATGATATATGTACCAAAGAGTCAAAAAACTATAATGCTACAAAATATAATTTTACAAATTTGATCATTAGGTAAATTCGCATAAAACTAACTTACAATATTATTTTAAATACCTTAAATACTTACTATTTGTTTGTTTACTTTTAAATTCAAACGACTTAGGATATTTTATTAAACTTATAAAAAAGTTACTAGGTAAAATTAGAGAGTACAAAAAAAAATTCCAACTCTAAATGATTATATTTATGGAACTATCAGGGGCGTACTGTGACGTAAAATAGTTCCGGTGATTTTAGATGCATGCAGCATTTTCGTTGTACTAATTAATCAAATTTTAATAATTATTTTGAATTAATATTTCATTTCAATAATTAAATAGGTTTTTAATTTTAATAATTTAATGTATAATAATTACCTTAATAAAGTCAATTTAACATCTTCGTTTAGTGTAGATTATAGTATGCAATTGCCAATTACCTCAATAGATATTAAAACGATTATTACGGGTATAATCTTTTTAGTTTCTTGATTGTGTAACATATAATTTGCTTACTATGACCAGAAAACTTCCAGCTTGGCTTTGTGCACGAACCATACCATGTTAGAAAATGAAAATGGCCCCTGAAGAAAACAAAGGTCAATTTTTATATGTGTTTTTTTTTTTTTTTTTTTCTTTTTCTTTTTTCTCTCTCATTTGTCAATTTCTTCCAGCTCTTGATAATGTCAAAAGTTAGATCGCTTCTAAATGAAAAGCCTCACCAAGATTAATGAGTAGTGGGCGTGATTGGTATTTGAATGCATTGGGTTTTAAAACAAATTAAGAAAGGGAACTACTTATATTAAAAAAAATAATAATAATAATAATAATAATAATTTAAAAACTAAAAAAAAAATTGTACTGGACGGTCCATTTTTTACAGACACTGAACGGCCCGCTGATTGCACGGGACAATTCTTTGACCAGTACACCCATGGGAACGATAAAGATTTCTTGAATGAAAGCAATGTTGCTGGACGAGGCGTGGTCTAGAGTTTTAGGGAATTTCCCCTAGGTGGCTCTCACGTGTGAGAGATAGAGAAATCATTACAAACGTAGTCTGTTATGAAGATGAGAATCGTTCGTTTTTATATTTCTTTTAAAATAAATTTAAAAAAAGGGGGTGTGAATGAGTATTTGCATGTCCTTATTTAGGAGAACGTAAACTTTTTATACCACAAAACTCTCCAAACGAAGAAAAATAAAGTGTATCTATTAAAAAAAAAATGACACTCATCTTCTCAAACGACTGCGTTCATAGCGATTTCTCCGTCATTCACAAGTAGAGGGTCCTCTAGTAACAATTCCCTAAAACTTTTGGCAGCAACTCGTCCAGCAACATAACTTGTATTCCCAACATCTTCATCGTTTCATAAATAGCATGATTTAAAATATGGTCATGGTTTTTTATAAACCCTGTATAATTAGAAATTATCATATCCATAAACTCTGTAATCTGTAAAGTTTGTTAAGTGTATAAATAAAATCTGTAAATTGTCTTATTTTCATAGTCCTAAAATTCCTTTAAAGAATTCAATTCTATATACTATTTTTCTTCCATTCTGAATTTAAAATAGCTTGAAATGAATAAAAGAAAGTCGAATGCTTTGTTTTTTTTTACATATTTTGATATTTTGAAAGGCGGGATACATTAACTCTAAAAGAATGCTGCCTTGGTGGAGTTTTTAAAAAAGGAACGCCTTGTACTCGCCCTTTCTTAATATTTAGTATATTTAGAATGAAAATGTTCCGATATTTAAGATGTTGTAGTAATTTGTCGAATATGAAAAAATTTGTACCGATAAATTTATACTTTTATATTTTTAATCAAATGGCATTCAAAAGTTAATATTATAATTTATTTTTAGCAGAAAGGTACATTTATTTTCTATAAAGAGTTGAATGCAGCTAAGTTATTTCTTTTAATTAATCATAGAAATTGTCTGTTAGACGAAAATGGCACATAGCAAAAAATTTTAAGACAAGTTGTTTTTATACCACATATATTTAAACTAATCCACAATTAAGAAATTTATTTTCTCATTAAAGTCAAGTATTGCTTTAGAATAATTTCTTATTTTAATTTAACAAATAAGTACTGTTATAAATTTAAAATAAAGTATATGCCACTTCTTTTCAGTTAGTACCAAAATCATCATAATTTCATCTGCAATGTGATAACAACCCTTCAAATTTATATATCTTTCAAAACACTTCTAAGCACGCAGCGCACAACAATAAAAACGTTTGTGCACATATAACATAAATATAAGCTAAGCAAACAAAAATGCATCCAACTCCAAAGGTGTATTTTTCCTAGCATTATATAACTGAAAAACTCTCATACCATCTCAGACGCTAAAAGCAACCTTTATGTCCTTTTCTTATTCAGGACAGATGTAACAAAATAATAGTTTTCAGACACATGCACTCCGCTGATCTTTTCATGCCTTTATGAAATATTCGTTGACGAAGCACTTTGCCTCTTTTATAAGCTCTATTTTTCCATTTAAAGTAGAGAAGACGTTTCAAATCCAACAAATATTTTAGTGCTTCATCTGCCGGAAATACTAACTGAACAGGGAAAATCATTTTACCGAAGGTGACTTGGCACATTTAGATGGGCCATTTTCAACTAGATTTGAATCTTACGTTACACTTAGAAAAAATATTTTCAAATTAAATTTTTTTCAAGAGAATTTCCAATTTTAAGATGTCAGTGTTCCATTTCAAGTAAATTTTTTCTGTTAATCTTACAAAACATGAGAGTCTACAAGTACATGTATTTGGTCGATCTAGCGGGATTCCTTTTTTGGGGGGATGGGGGAGGGAAAGGTCTGAGTTACAAAGAGTATCATTAAATAAGCCTAGTTTGCTATAACGGATAATTGACTATATATAGAAATAAGGATACTCTCAAATGATTCGTCGACCGTTGGATCGTGCATCCGTCCGGCCAGTACATTAAATTAAATACATTGAGTTTGATTTATATAAATGTATGTTGTATTATATGTATGTTAAAGAATAGACTTTATTAAGAGAATGGTCACATAGCATATAAGAAGTCTCAGTATTGATTTTCTTCATAGGTAACTGGATCTAAAGATCCTTTTATAGGCAATATATGGGTATTTCCCTTGCACTAACAACCATTTTTTGAAAGTAACTGTATTTAAACTATTTTTTTTAAAGAAATCTTATATGCTTGCGGGATTTTATTAAAAACATTTCAAAACCAAAAATCGCGCAATGCTATCTCTGTGCTCTTTAAAATACTTTGTTTTAAATCTGAATATACGATACGATGATAATTTTGGCAGACAGTCTCATGTAAATTTTTTATTTTATAAGTGCATATTTTCCATAAATGCTGTAATCTTGAAAATCAGTAGTTGTTAAAGAGAGAGAGAGAAAGCTGCATATTAACATGGGCTATTCTGAAATTAAGGAGAAATTTCCTACGCTATGCTTTTACTTACATATTCCTTTAAATGAGGAAATTGGTATTTAAGTAGAAAAAAGTTTACATTTAATGTTTTCAGTCTTTATTTTACATATTTATTATTTGTTTAAAAAAAAAAAAAATATGGAAACTGTAACCTTTATGGAATGTCCCCACCCCTGTTTTCCTTAGTGTTATTTGACAGAAATAAACCTGATTGATAATGTATTTGTGGAACAACTATTTGTTATATACATAATTAACTAATCACAGTGAAATATAAGTTTAAATTTATTTTACCACTTTATTTAAACTCACATAAGTTGTCCCTGGGATGCTGTGGTAACTTCCATGGAATATCTTCAACTTGATTAAAATTCTACAAGATAACAGTAGGGTATGCTTTACCAGAGCTGAAGAGAAGCTCAAGTCAACCATTTTGTCTGGTGATGTTGTTAGATGTGCATAGTTTTATTTTGTCTGCGAAAAAGCTGTGCAATCCTCAAAAATCAAGTTAGTTCTTTTCGTTCTTGTAGCCTCCATGTGTTCAGTAAGGTTATTCCTTATATCGTGTTAAACGTACTTTTGCAGTTAACTCTTATCAAATATCTAATTTTTTTCTCTACAAGCAAAGCCACCCAGTAAAAACACTATTGCTGGCCGCCTTACGATTGGATGCTGGCAGTGATGGATAAGAGTAGGCAGCGTTTTGTTAACATTGGTTAAATGTAAGCCTATTTCTGGATTGCCAGAATTTGCTGCCATTTGTGCCTTGCTGTTTATTTGCTGCCATACGTTTGCGAACCAGCAGTGAGTTGCCAGCAATAGCACATTAATTTCCTCGCCCACAACATATTGGCAGAGATGCCGTTTAATCATGCGCGAACTATGCTTATTTATGGACGCCATGTTGAACCGTTAAAGGAGAACGTATCGAAAACTCAATACCTAGTGAAATTCAGTTATGATGGAAGGTACAAAGTAAATAATAATATCTTTGTTTCTGTTTTCGAAGCCCATCAGTGGCGAAGTGGTAGCGCATTGAGCTGCTAGGTTGACTCAGCCTTTCATTCCTTAAGTGGGTTGATTAAATGAGAAAAACACTGATTAATGAGTAAAAATTTAATTCTTGTTTAATTCATTACATATAACTTAAGATGATATATGTAAGGAAATCTATTACTCAGATATCGCTACGAAATTTGATTACTCTCCCATTCACCAATCAAATAAGAGTACCAGTTCATCACATTTACACTTACTACATTTGTTCGAGTAGACGTCGGTCTACAGACTCATAAATAATATACTTTGTCATGTACTTCAGCCAATTAGAAATGAACCCCAGTTCATCTTAAAACATAGATACGTAAACAAATATCTAAGACAAGTTTCTTTTCAATATTCTAACCCTGTACTTTGACATGTACTGACAATACTACGATATAAAATGTTCTAGTAAAATATACATTAATTAATAAACCCAAATATCTATAATCGGAATCAAAAGAAAGATCTTCATCTAGGTTAAATCATAATTTATTCAGGAGTACTAATATAACCTATTCTTAAAAATGAAAAAAATTTAAATACTTTTCATATCAAGAAAACATTAAAAAATTATATAAAGTGGGAATCGTTATAATTTGAGACTCTTTTTTATTAATATTAATCAAATTCTCATAAAAATATCTAAGGTACATGTTATTTTAGTTGAATTAAATATAGGAATATTAATGTATATGTTATGTAGTTAGCTTAACAAGTAATATAAAGATCAATTATTTGGTTTCTCACTTGCTATAAGTCATTGCAATTTATCTCTAAATCTTTTTAGCAATATAGAAAAGATTAAATACTTTAATTTATTGGTGAGGAAATGGGTCAAATATAATCATAAATATAACCGATTTCATTACTGCCTTAAATTTCTAAGTGTTTAAGAGTACGATAATTATGAGTCAGTTAAAATAAATATTTAAACTTAAAATATTCAATATTATATGTCGTTATTGAATAAAAAGGCGGAATTCAAAACTCAAAATCTGTCACGTTCTAATTTAATTGGCATGAATTTTGAGTTCTAGAGAACTAGCTGAAGCACTGAAAAAACCTTTTAATAAATGAAGATTGAGAATTACAAACATTTGAGGATAAAGCGTGGAAATATTTATGAGTAGGACTGAAAGGAATTCGCTAAATCTGATGTTGTGAGGGAATTCTTCATTATCTAAAGGTAATTTTTATTTTAAATAATTAAAGCAGCATACCGTTACATTATGCGGAAGTCTATTCCATAAAGATAAAATCTTAATAGCTTTACTTTACACCTTTACATATGGTCATTGAGAGAAGCTGAATTTAATTGCTTTAAAATATTATTTGAAAATTATGCACTTTTATATTTGGTTGTATATTTAATACTTATATTATTTGAGATGTTATTACTTTTCTATATTATGTATACAGTACTAAGAGATTGTGGTAATATCGATACTACCGAGAACAGCTTAATGTTAAACGTGGAACGCCTTCAGCATGTTATTTTAATATAAATCAACTGTATTTACCTCTCAAATTATAGAAAATAACGAAACCTTCCTCTAGTCACATTGTAAATCGACCCGAAACGCAACAATGTACATCAAAACAATGCAATCTCCGATGTATCACTAGGAAGCAAGTTCGGAAAGTGCCAAGTCTAGTAATTGAACTATTATCCTTTTTTAAATTCATTATATTAACTTGATTTTGCTCGTGGTGGAAAAAATCTTCGTAGTGTAAATTAAGCAACTTTCCGTCATCCAATCAAGCTGAGATTTGGCAGATAAACTCGTTGTTGATGACTGGTGACAAGGTATTCTATCAAGTTTTGGGGAACAAAAAAAAATGGTAGTCGATCGCACGGATTTATACGATCTATACGATTTCTGTATAGTAGTAGTAGTAGTAGTAGTAGTAGTAGTCAAACAGTATTAAAACTCCATCTGAGCTCAAAATCGCTTAAATAAGTTGCAATTATTCATAAAAGTTGCGAATGCATCGAAAGGATTTATGATAAAAACTTTATTTTATGGGTTAGTCTTTTAACGCTAAATGATAGCACTCGGCGGGTATAGGCATTTTGCTAGGGTTTTATTGTAAATTGGAGAAGTAAGTGAAACAATTTTATATTATCCGAATAGATCACTTAGGGAGTTAGTAAATTACTTTTCAATCATTTCTCAATTATTCGGTTGGCGTTAAGCACCAACAAGTTGTAAAATACTTTGCAACAAATTTGCAATAAATAACTCCTATTTGCAATGCAACTAAAATAGCAATAAACCCAATCAGCAAACGAAAAGAAATTTACAATGGCCCAATAATGACTAAAATCAAAGATGCAAGATAATAATTAATACATAAAACACATTTATGCAAATCCATATTCATAATTACAGCATTTGGAATATCAAGACTTGCTAACAACTTAGATGGAAATTAGCGATAAAAAAAACAATTATAATTTTCACTTTACACAGTGTGTTATGTAATATTTTATAAACTTAATATTTAAATTAGGTTTCTACTTAAGTGAATTCTGTTTTATGCTCCACCCAGAATTATTTAGTATTTTAACTCACCCAGGCTCCACAGGCAAAGTCACACGGGTCATTTTGATGTGCATCCCTATTATCACAAGCAAGTAAATTCGCCAAACAACACATGTTGAATAAGATTAGAGAAATTTACTGTTAAGTACTAATCCCCAAAATACACTTGGATGAAAATCGTACTGGTACTATGATTGTCACAATTAGGCGAAAACAACTACTTGAGCTGGCATCAAATCACTGAATATGTAATGACACACACTTCAATTAACTGAAGTATAATCACGGCCTTCATTCAAATTGGCTGCGAAAGGAGACAACTCTTATAGTTCTTTCTACTTCATTTTTGGACTATGAAAATTGTTATACATGGAATAAAATTTTTGTGTAAATGATTTAAAAACTTTCCTTCGATTCAAATTTATCTTTGGTGAATCTGGAAATAGATCCGCCTGAAATTCTGAAATAAATCCAACCTTTGTATCTTAAAAAGCTACTTCGAGTCCGTCAATATTTTTTATCGGCCAAAGGGTCCTGCTATTGAAAAACATATTTACCTCAAAAAATTCCGAGACTCTAGAAATTCTAATACTAGATATTTTGTGCAGAAACGCCAAAATTTAAAAGGTATTTCCGATACAAAAGTTACGTTTTCCTATTGTGACAACAATATTGAAAACTAGAAACGCTCATTTTTCCAAGTGTCAGTTCGTCAACTCCTTTGAAAATTCAAAATCAAAATCCTTTCAAACCATATTTATTGAGTAGGGCATGGGACAGAACCAGGACCTAACATAACCGGACTAAACAAACCACGTAACCGTGAAATTCCGTATCGGCAACGTGTTAAATAAAAAGGGTGAGGGGAGACTATCCAACAGTACATTAGAAAGTGAATAATAATATATGGTTTATACTTTCTCTTAAAAAATATTTCAGTACACAGGACATTAATTTTAAAAACAATTAATCAGAAAAGAGTAAATTGTTTAAAAATGAAGTACATTAAAAATGCAAAAATTGCTCGAAAATTTAAATACCAGTTGTATAATATATCATGTTATTTAAATACGTTTAAAATAAGTATGCTCAAAATGCAGTCCTAAATTTTCAATTTAATTTTATGGTAAAGTCACTAGTACCCCGAAGCTCAAATTTATCAAATTACTTCAAAACAATGAATGCAAGAAAAGAAACTTAGGCTTAGCACATTTTTTTTTTTTTTTTTTTTTTTTTTTTTTAAGTGTCTTTTTTATTGTATATTCCAATTTAGATGTAAGCACTTGATTCCCTGTGTAATTTTTTTTTCTGTATTTGATTCGTATATTTTTATTTGTCTGAAATGCAAATATATTCGTTTACCTAATAACAATGAGCTGCTTATTTGAATATTTTTATTTCCGAAATTCAAATTTCACAAATTATTATACATATTGGACACAGTTAAAAAGTTCAACAACATTAGTTGAGTTTTAGCCGTAGGATATGTACATAAATGTTAATTAACTAAAGGCGCTTACAATCAATTAACTTATTTAAGAAAATTGACGCATACATTAATATACTATTTATTTTGCATGAAAAAACTTTCAACTATAAAATAATGACATGCATTATGACATAAAATAAAAAAAATAAAACAGTTGTAAAGTGGAGCTCAAAAGTGCAATTAGCATGCATTAAAGGTATAATTAAATAAATGAGAGGAATGTAAAATATTTACAAAATAAAATCTGCCTGGGCAAATAATTCGTGATTTAATTTTTATAAAGTATTTTTTTTTAAATACAAGTACGGATTCCTATCAATTATACCCTTCATGAATGATGAAATTAGGGTGAAAATTAGTGCTATAATTTATATTTCTAAACATCACATACTGTAAAAAAAATTATTTAAAAATAAATATCATAAAATCAACACATTCTTTTAGCTTTTTTATCCAAATACTGTATTCCATATTAGCAGACTAGATAATTATTAAATAATTAGTAACGCTAAAAGTTAGATGTAGCTTTAATTTTAATGAAAACACTTTGTCTAAGGTATAGTTAAATGAAAATAGTTTATCGTGAAAATGAAAAATTCCCTTTATATAGAAGTACAATGTTTTACATGAGTAAAATTATATCGATCATCAGTTATAATTTTTTTTATAGTTCACAACTATGTTAGGAAGTAAATTTGATGTTAAAAAATTCCTGAAAATAATATTTCAGAACATTCTATATAAAAAATATTGTATGTCTATAAGGTCTCAATCTACAAAATACAAGATCTCCTATTCAGAAATTTGTATATGATACTTGCATATGATTTGTATATGATATTTAAGAAGTTTTTCAAGAGTTATGCCAGGAAAAAAATTTGACATTTTAAGAAATCAAAAAATTATCATGACTGCTCAATTAATGCATACATAGAAAAAAAAAACTAGGGATGTGGAACATCGCACAACTTTCAATTACACAATAATACTGACGTGGATTTGCGTCGTTTACCGTTATAATATTTTCATAATTTATTTTAAAGAAATGGCCCGTAAGGCGATATTTTTTGCGATAATTCTTGCATGGATCTTTAAAAAAAATATAGATATATATATCGTCAGAATTGTAATTTTGGCGATGTACTTTACGATAATCCTTATATTATCCTTTATTATAAGTAATTCTGAGGGAAGAAGAAAAAACGATGGTTGATGAGGTATGCTCATGGAAAGTTGAAGGCATTCGTTTTTCAACTTTTTACGCTATTAAAGCATTTTTACGGGAATTTCGGAGGTGGGGATGTTTAGAAAACCTTAAGAAGCATTACACAGCGATTTTTATCAAAATCGTTGGAGCCGTTTCTTAGCAATCATTGAATAATATTATTTTTTCAATGACTTATGCGCAGGCGAAGTTTTGACGAAAACCTTAATGGTAGGTCCCGGGGCCACCAGCAACCCAAATACCAAATTTGAACATCGTAGGCCAATTTGTTCGGGAGTTATGCTAACCACAAACACACATTTTTTCTAAATCACTTTTTTGAAATCAGGGTGTTCCAAAGCGTGGAAAAATGCCAAAAAATCGCAAAAAATATTTTGACCAAATTCTGTACTTTCATTACCCTATGTATAATACATATGGGTAGTTGAAAGTAAAAATACAAAAAAAGCTTATTAAACTTGTTAAAGTATTAATTCCTACAAATATAATTACCGTAAAACAAAATTCACCCATTACTCATCTAGAATAGGAATAATGATTCCCCAAACAGTAAAAAGTTATGTTTTTAGAAAATAAGCTCAAAACTTGCAAACTATGTTTATTTTTCATAAAGGTAACTTATTATGATAAAATTAAAAATATTTTTAGAAAAAGTAAATAAGTAGAAATTAAAAATCACAAAGTAAAAATTGCGAAATAAAAATTTTACTTATAAAAAGCTATTTGGAAAGTGACGTATTCTTTTAACAGAAGATTGAAAACTAGGGATGTGGAACATCGCACAACTTTCAATTACACTATGATATTGGTCATTGCATTAAAATTTGATATGGTTTTCCCTTATTTAAATAAAAATAGCCAGTCGGACGATATTTTTGGCATTAATTTTTAATTGGACAAAAAAAAATGCAAGATGGAAAAATTAGCGATTTAATTCAATAGACATTAAACTGTTATTTTTTTGCGTGAAACTAAAAAAAAATCATTCGCTGATAGGCGATGCACAAGTACAGAGAGTTCTGTGTTAAAAACACTCATTTTTCAACTTTTTCTACATTTCTATGGGAGTTTTGGAAGTTAATACGATTAGAACACCTCTAGAGGCATTAGCACATAGATTTTAATCAAAATCGTTAGAGCTATTTTTTAACAATTGCTGAAAATATGATTTCTTATGATTTCAAACTTATGAGCATGCTCGAGTTTGACGAAAACTTTAATGGTAGATCCCTTCACCACCACTAACCAGCACACCAAATTGTAACATTGTAAATCAATTTGTTCGGAAGTTATGACACAGACATTTTTTCTATACCATTTTTTTTTTTTTTTTTTTTTTTAAATCAAGATGATCTAAAACATGGAGAACTGCTAAAAAATCGAAATTTTTTTGTACTGAATGCTATACTTTCATTAATCTATAAAAAAGGGTAACTAAAAATAAAAATATAATCATAACATACTTTCAACTGCATAAAAAGATATTTCTTTCACCTTGATTAAAACTCTAAAAAACTGCTGATTGATCAGCCGACTTCAAAAGTTTTGAACATAAACACACCTTTCTTAAATTACTGCATTCAAGTAAACACAGTACATATAAATTCGTTGCATTTGGTGATGCATTACAGTTAGTATGGCTCAAAAAAAGCTTCACAAAGGCTTTTTTATTGCAACAAACGCAAATCGTAATGAAATTTTGGTGATTTTTTGGTTTGTTTAGGAAATTTGAGTGTTAGATACATAGACATGATGTGTCGTTATTAAGCTTAAAAGAATATTTATCAATGAATTTTGTTTCTATGGATTGTTTAGACAAGTTAAAAACATACGCTTTCCTTGACAATGACCATTAAACACAACGATGAACATGCGTGTATCTTTAAAACCGTAGTGAAACCCAGAGTTTGTTTGTTTTGTCAATAATTCATGGTACCAATATTCAGACATCTAACCACTGAAAGTAGTTTTAAGCTGCTGGAGTTCATGTCCTTTTCAAATTAATCATTTAAGTTGTTTTATTTAGTAGATATTTTGGTTTAAAATTTTATGATTAGTGTATTAATCTAGGATTATTCGAAAACATTATAACCAATTATTTTAATACGGTTGTCTTATCGTTTAAAATACCTAATTTCAAATAAAGCGCCTTAAGCTATGAATAAAATCCTTTAAATTTTTTAATAAAAATAACTTTTTGATTATATTTTGAAATAATCACTACTTTTTGGCAATATTACAAAAATATTGGGACAAATATATTTTTTTTAAATTTAAATAGCATTAAATAATTGTTTTTATTCAAAAACAAAATGATACCTTATCTAAAAGAAGTCAAGATTGGTTGGATTAAAAATTTACTTCTTTCTTAAAAGGCCTTCATTATCAATCCCTTTGACTGAAAAAAATTTAACACATTTATGTTTAATTATATTTAACTGTATTGAGGGACAAAACAATTATATTTAACTCTTTTTTTTTAATGATTACAGTTTATTTTTAATAAGGGGCCATGCAAAAATTAAAACTTAGTTGAATTATTTAAAGTTTAATATAAGAACTGTAATATACTAACAGTATTTAAATTCAGAATCAACAAAATATGTAGAATAACAAGTTTCATAAATTTTCAATGACTGGTTAGTAATTTATAAACTATTAAAAATTGAATAACTTAATATTAAAACAATATATCATGTTTCATAGGGAAAATATTATGCCGTCCCTCACTATGCCTCAGCTCGTTGACAATACTAGAATCTTTGAGAACAATATAAAAAAAAAAATTTGAAACTCTGAACGTTTTTAGAATTTCGCTTAAGTATAAGTATTCACATATTTCAGAAATGATTGTAAACATAACAAAAGTCTTGGAAATTGGATAATAGTTACAACGATCACAATTCATGGATTGTTGAAATTTTCAATTATCGAATGATTAATAATTTTTACAGTCAAAAGTAAAGCCTTGTTGAATTAGTAATAACTACTTAGTTTATGCGAAAGTAAAGAGAGAAAACATTATTTTTGTGAATTGAAAATTGTTCAGACCCTTTGATTGTTGTATTGTCATGGATACTCTATAAAAATTAGCAATAAATAATATAACCCATAAAAATAAATTTTTAATATCAATCCTGTATATGCATTTGCAACTTCTTGAGCTGAGATACAGTTTTTATAGTGTTTGGTCAATAAGAACAAAAAATTCATTCCTAACTATTTACTAACTTCTTTTTTTTTTGCCCTCAAAACTTCACTGAATGCAATGTCATCCACAACGAGACTATTTTTCAAGATTAAGCTCTATTGGACGACAGAAAGTGGGTTATTTAGTCCTTCGTAGATTTTTCCTCATTAATTTCAAACATTAAATATCACCAAATTGAAAATGTTTTAATTAAACTTGGAATATGGATAATAGAACATGAGTAAAAAATGATTAGTATGACATAAGGAAATAGAAACATGTGTAAAAGTGGCTTTTGGTTGAGAGTCTCTTAACTTGATAGCATTGTCATCAACAACGAGGGTACCAGCCAAGTTTTAAAGTATCAGTTCGATTGCATGACTGGGAGTAGGTTTACTAGTAATCCCAAACGCCAATTGAAGTGCGTGTAAAAGCAACTTCCTAGAGACAGTGACAGTCCCCAAAACCTGATAGAATTCAATGTTATCGTTAAAGAATTTATAGATCAAATTTCAGCTCGATTGGATGACGGCAAGTTAGTTTATTCGTATTACGAAATAATAATACAAGCGTATGTAAAAGCGTCCTTTTAGTGACAGTGACAGTCCCCAAAACTGATACAATGCAACCTTATCGATTCTACCCGCAAAAAGGGGTGAATCGGAACACTATGAAAAAAATTCAAAATAAATTCGAGCCATGTTTCTTTCAAAATTTTTAGGTTTGATAACTTAAGACGAAGATAAGATCCTAGTTTCAAGGTCAAAAACCATTCTCGTCAAGTTTTGAAGCAAGAGACAGACTTCCACATCTCAAGAGAAATAATCCAGTTTAATAATTGCATAAAAAACACATTTGGGCAAAACACCAATCGAATCTTTCACAACCAAAAATATCATATTCACGTTTTGTCTGCCAAAATAAAGTTCAAGTAACAAATACTCTATTCCTTGCGTATTTTTATTTGCTTATGATAGAAAAGAGTTGTTATAAAGAGTCTTGAAATTAGTCTTCACATTGTTTTCAAATATAACTTTAGAAAATCGGACACAAAATATATAGTTTGAAACAGCTTTAACAAGCAACTTTCAAAACCAAGAATATATTGTATAAGGACTCGTATTCTTTCCTACAGTACATAAATGCAATATAGAGAAAATATTGCATTTCAATCATTAAAGTACAATGTTAAATGTTATCTTAGATGAATGTATATCGAAGCTTTATATTTTAAATAATAATATTTATCTGATGGCAAGAAATTTGTTTGCACCAGGTTACTTATTTATTATTTTGGCTACCATTTATTTTTTTATGCCATTTTAATCTCCATTCCCTGACCATTGTAATCCCTAGTGAATACCACATGCGATTTTCCCCTTAAGGCTGTTCAGCTCTAAAATTCCGTTCATTTTATGTTTATTTTATACAACGCTTCCTTAAAATAATTAAGTAAGTAGGAAATAATAATTCAAATGGCATTAAACTTCATAAATAACTCTGTGTAAAGATGGTAAAAGATAATAAAAATTGGGATACAAAATCAATTATTGAAATTAACTTCCATTCGCCTGAGATTTAGTAATAATTAACTACCATTTCCAAAATTTAAATTTTTAATTTTACCTTCAGTGTCACGCATGAATATTATGTACCCCTTCATTCGTATAATTAGGCTGTAAAATATCCACAAATATATAAAATCAATACAATCAAGTTCAATACTGAAATATACAAATATTTTTAGAAAGATACTTTGTTAAAAACCTTGTTTAAATTGAAGCACCTTCTTTTGACAAACTTACTACAGCTTTTGAACTATGAATACAAGAAGGACGTTAGTATATAGCTTATACGTGAGACCATAGCTATTTATTATCAGATCAATTATATAATTCGTTTAAATTTATTTCTTAATTGTAAGAAAACTTTATACACCAAAATTAATAATAATAAAAAAAAAAAAATATTAACTTCTACAGCTCTAATATTTCACTCCAACCTGTAAAATTCGGAATTTAGTGAAAGAAGCAAGTATTTCCCGACATTTATTAAAATGGTATGTTGATCAAAAAGCCCCGGCTCTTCTGCAACTAAATTATACAACTAAGTCTGGTACTGTCTGTTTGTTAGTAAGTCTGGAGATTACTATACATTCCTGCATTTCAAGTACAACTGTCACAAAACTTGATATAATACATTCTGTTTGAATTTGTTTTTGTTTAGTGCCCTTATTTACAGAACTTTATGCTTTTTCGTTCCATACTCATCAGTTAACGTTCGATTATAATTTAAAATATGAAAGAATTTAACCCTCTGAGGGTCATGGGCGTATATGTACGTCCTTTCATCCCCAGTTTTTCCACCAATACATAATACATTTAAATTTACATATAAAATATTTTTTAAATGTTCTTGTTAGGGGGGTAGTTTAAAACCCATTTAAAACAAAATAAATAAAAAATAATTTTAAAATATTTATGTATTTTAAATAGATATATATTTTTAAAATTATTTAGGGAAACAACTGTACAATTTCGTCCATTCCCTGGGCGCTCAGAGGGTTTTAATCCAGTCATTGTCGAAGCGTTTTATTGCTGATTTTACTTCTTTCCAACTACTACTTAGAAGCAAAATAAAATATTTATTGAAAACAAATATTAAGCGAGAAGCAATCATTGACTGTTGACCAATCTATTTAGTATGTACTGGAAATGTGGCGTTAAAATAATGTTACATTGTACAGCGTTAAAAGTTTAGCCTATCTTTAGTCTTGGCACCATTATTTTTTGCCAATGCAAATTAATCAAAAGCTAAGTGTTGCAATTTTCAAATGTGAGCGTAAACGAATCTTACAAATGTATTTAATTTCAATCAAAAAACTTTAAATGGAGCGATTTTTTAACGCCTTTGCACATGCCAATATATGCTTGGTTTCATGCAATTTTATGCAAGATGTTTGAGTGAAATATATTAGCTTACGAAAAAAAAAATTTTTAAAGTAATCTGTATCTATAAAAGCGACAGCCTTGACTCACACTTCGGCAGCTAGTAAAATAAAAAAAAAAATCCTCTTCAGAATGGATGTTGTAAAGCCCATAACTAGAAATCCACTTAATCAATTATCATCGGATATTTTCTATTGGTATCTTGATAACTCCAGGAAAAAGAGTTTGAAGCTACTCGACAACCACAAACCCACAATTCACTAAAACTTTCGATTTTCAATTTAATTTGCTGTGTTATTTTCAGTGTTTAAATCTACTACAAGTCCATACGAAGTTAATAATAAAGAGTTAAGATACTTGTGTAAAATCAGCATATCATAACAAAGATTTCTCAAAAATTATAAAATTAGAAGCTTAAAATTTATTAAATTGTAAAAAATAAAGTAATAAATAAAAATTTCTTTATTTTTATTTCTTCCTGCTTGATCACTTTATTTGTAGTAAATTATCATAAAGAATCAGCAATGAAAAGTTTTTATAAAACATATATTTATACCTTCCACAACAAAAGTTATAAAACTTTAAAAAATCATTTAAAAAAATGTATCAAAAGCTTTTGATAATTTTAATAGTGAAGTGCAACTCAGGAAACACAATAATCTACTTATCTCTTAAAATAATACATTTTTTCTGTTTCTGTTTTCTAATGGTAATCTGAAATTATCAATAAGATGCACTTACTGTATATTTTTCTATATATTTAATACTAATTCCAGCTATTGTAATGTGCTTATTTTCTTCGACATTTAAAATATTTTATGGTATTTACATACTCAAATCAAAGTAATATTCTGCTTATGTTAGGTGCTTATTTATAAGGAAACTCATTAAACTGCGTATTGTGAGTAAATAAATATGTCAAATATATCGATTTGTAAATTCGAAGTGATAAAAAGATTTTACAAAATAGAATTCCTAAATTATTGCGTATATTCTAAAATAAGAATACACAGGTTATAATAGGATTATTTTTAAGATACTCGCCTGCGTTCGAATAATTTTTTTAAAAATACTTTTTATTGGAATATTCAAAGTGCTTATTTATATTAATAACTACTATAGATTAGTAATACAATAAAAAAATCAAATATATTAATATAATTTTTAAAAATATGTAAAATTTACATGAAGCGCTGATGACATATTTTAAAAACATAAAATACGGTAAATGGAAAAAAATTAAATTTGTTACGAAATAAATCACGTACAAATAAACTGCTAAAATATTTAGAATATATAACTAAAGCAAAATATATTCTTACAAACTTTTTTTATGGAAAATCGAAAAACGAGGTAAAGGTTAAAGGGTTTTTTTTTTTTTTTTTTTTTTTCCAACAATTTTACTTTGTTTATATTCAAAATATATGTTTTATCTCTAAAATCACAATTTCTATCGTATATGTATTAGATAAGAAACAAAAAAAAATAAGTACAACAAATTTTACAGTGCTCATCAAAAATTGTTTAACCTACCACATTTCAATTTAGCAACGTGTTACTTTCAGTTACAGTTTACAGTTTTATATCATTATCAAATTGTCATGCTCTAATTTATAAAGCGTTCAAGTTAAAACAGATTCATAAACTTAAATATTTAAGCAAGAATATTTCTGAACAATATTCTTTGACACATGTAATTGAAACAACTATTTCAACTGAGGCACAAGTACCTTAAGGTTAATAAATAAAAATAAAATGATTGAGGAAATAATAGCTGCTATTAAAAGTTTGAGACCTTTCAAATTTATAATTTTAGATCATTTGTTTCTGTGTAAAATTCAAAATAAAGTTTGTAGACACATTAAAATACTTATGTGCTAAAAAATTGAAACTAAATCTTAAATTAAAGAGTCATAATAAAAAATTTATTTTGTTATTAATTATTTTATATGTATCCTGTATCCTGTTTAATTAAATCAAAAGTGTGACTTTTATTGTATTGAGTTATCCAAAAAGTTCTGCTATTTTTTTTTATGGTAAATATCAAAGAAGCAGCACTAAATATCTATGAAATTTATTGAATCACATAAGCAACATTTTATTTTATGACCTTTTGCCATCTTTTCAAAAGCTGGAAAATTCCTTTTCCATAAAAATATCAGGGTCATTTTGTTAAAAGGTTATCGAATTGCAGTTTGACAATCTAAAAAAAAACTGAATTCCAGGCCATTTAGAGAAATTCGAAGTCACCTGACAAGGGAAAAGTCTGAAAGGGTAAGATATATGAATATGGGGAGGGACAGGGAGGCGATACAAAACATCAAGTAACCGTACTAAACAAGTCTTGTGAAATGTGGGACCGAGGATAGCAATGCTGGACGGATGGAATTCAACACCTAGATGATTCTTCAAAGATGATATCTCGGTTTGGATATAAATTTTTAAAACCGTCATTTGAGAACATTACTTTTCCAAATTTATTGTCTGATTCTATAACAACAATTCATAATGAACAATTTCTTTGTGGTCCCACCAAAAACAAAGCATTACTTTTTTGGGATAGCCTCCCACCTTCTCCCCTTTTTTATGTTACTTAGAGAGATTCATTTCGCTTATCCCATGATATTTTTCTTGTAACATTATTGTATTGGATCCACTTATCATCTCCAGTACTGAGATGTTTAAAAAGTAGCTTCTTCAATTCATTTCCGCAAAGAATCACATTTCAAATTCGAGCAAGCATATTTTGTTGTGTTAAAGTGTACAATACCCATACATCTTAACAACTTACATACTTAGTCTTTTTTAGATTATCATTAGTTGTAATTTTTGTAATATTTAGTCTAAGTGATAGCTCTGAACTGTATAAGGTGTATTTTTAGTGATAGTATCCTTTAATAGGTCATCATTTATTTAGTATGGTCGTACAGAATGGGAATCATCTTTGAGGCTGAAATTTCCTCGCTTAAGAGAAAGTCCTAGTAAGGATCATTCCCGTTACAATCCACGTTACAATCATCTAACCCAGTGCATTTAGAAACTACTTTGTACAAAATCTTGAAATTTGGTGAGTAGGTACAAAAAAAATCACTTAATAAAAATGACATATACTAAAAACTCGAAAATAGTGTCTAGTATATTTTATTCGTTATTTAAAGTCCTTATGTCAATGCATATAGAGTGGCTCCACCTGGTTTTATCTAAATAGCGAAAAAAAATATTAATTAACAGTTTTTTCCTCACATGACTTGCTTTTTTAATTTATAGTAGATAGACATTAAATGAAAAAAAATTATGTCATTTCATTAAGTGATCAATTTCGTACCTACTCACCCAATTTCAAAGTTTTATGGAAAGTATTTTCTAGATGTACTGGACCAAAGGATTGTAACACAGAGAGTATTGGAAATAAATTCTAACTAGGACATCCTCTTAAATTTATTAACCACTTTTGGAATGTGTCATCAGAAACAGCACTTTATCCATACACAGAACAAATTTTAAGAGTAGTCTGACCAGTATTTTTTCCTTTCTTAAAATAAAATAACATAATATGACAACGATTAACTTTTTGGTTCTATATTCTGCATTACAGTGGAACAAAATTAATCCACAACACAAACTAGAAGTATGGAGTGAAAGCAGAAAAGACGTATTTAACACACCTGTTTCAATCAAGGTCACTCTTTACAAGTTATAAGCAAAATAATAATAAGAAAACGCATCGATCTCAAACACAACAGAACTTTTTGGATGATCCAAAATTTTAATTTATATGAAATTAATATTTCAGCTCCATAATGAAAAAAAAAATTATTTTAAATGGAAAAAGTATTTTTAACAAAATCATTTGAAAATAAAAAAATCCCCAATAAAACTTAAATGTTTTGATTTTACAAAAGGGATTTTACCAAAGGTAACTTCTCAACTATGGCTAATAGAATAATTGACAACACATATAACTTACAACCAATAACATTTACGAAGATTTTTTAATAACAAGGACCAGCCACTGTAAATATTATGGTGGGATTTTTGACAGGTATGAACACGAAAAATTTTCGCATATGGAAATATTATATATTTTTCGTTGGTTCAACATTCCTTAGGTTAAATTCCAGAAGTTACAATTTTCCAATATGTCCAAAATGAAAGAAGTATTTACTTCAAATCCCTAGAGACATATTTTATGACCGAGAAATTTATTTTTTATAATACTATATTTCGCTTCCTCCTAATAGCATATAAAGTCCACAAAGAACTAGTTTAGTTTCCACTGAAATAAATTAATAAATGTTTTTCAATTATGAGACCGTAACTTCTAATTTATAAGACTCCATACTCAAGTCAAAGAAAGCATATAACAGAATTGAAAGTATTCTATGTGAGAGAGATTGAGGAAATATTGTACATCGCGTTTCAAAATTACAAATTTACAATCCTTAATATGTATTAAGCTCTTAAGTCAATAGCTAAAGCCTTATTGTATTTCGTTTATCCTGTAAATAGAGTTGTAGATTGATTGACAGGTTTCACTTAGCGAAAACGTACGATTTGCTATTTCCAATCTTCAGTAAACAAGAATTAAAGTATCTAGAAATTTATTAATTTAGCATTAGCTATTTTATAACATAAAAAAGTCTGGCACCAAGCAAATAAAGTTACGTGTATTCATTGAAGAGAACCTTCACCTTTTCAAATATTGTGAACACATACAGACCCATTGCAGAAAAATATATACAGCGACTTTTTCTGGTTGAACGTTTATTATTTTTGATTGCCGAAAAGCTATTTAAAACTGTTGTTGTTTGTTAGAAATCTCTATTTTTCGTAAAAAAAATCTGCTTAAAGACTTTCTTTTTAAAGGTTTTTTAGATAACGTGTAATTACAAAGTATTTGGATTTGAGACTTGAAACCGGTTATAGAATTAATTGAATTTATAAATAGAGATTTCAAGTGCAATAATACTTCCTCTCGATTATGTATAGTAGAGATATGGTATATAGATATGGTATGCTTTTAAATATTAAATCATGACTTTTACAAAGAATTAAATATTTTTTTTTAAATCCCCTTTGATTTTTGTTATTTAGAAGTCCCAATACTTTTTTATTAGTCTAGAGTAGAGAAAGATTTTTTTTTTTTTTTTTTTTTTTTTTTTTTTAATCTTAGAATTTTATTGCATTCCTTTACACATTACGTAAATGAAACGTAATATATTTCATAGTAAAAAACTTCTAGTAAATATTTTTTTTTTAAATTAATTTAAAACATTTATGGTGTTGTTAAAAAAGGGTAAAAAGTCAAAGAAATGTTTTAAAATTAACTTAAGAATTAAATATAATTAAAAATGTACTGAATAAATAAATATGTAAAATAATTTATTTTTTAAAAAATACATTGAATAGAAATTTTCAGTTTCCATTTTGTCATTAAAATGTGGTATAAATAATTACCAAACTAATCATACATAAGATAAGTATAATTATTAATAAAGTGCTCAGTTTGTCGTTTCGAATTGAATTCTTAAGTTTATTTTGTCTATTTAAACCATAAAGCAATTTATTTCAGAGAGTTCATTGATAAAACTTTAATAAGGAACACTTTAACGAATTAATTTCTGCACTAGTCTCATGATAGTTATCTTATCTAATTTGTGTAACAAAATAAAATGTAAGATAAAATAAGTTATTACCCTGCATTTATTAAGTATGAATTTTAACCACATTAAATGAAGTGAGATTAGTCTTTGATTGCTTTTACACAAGTCGAAGATAATGTGGCTTAAAATCCTCATTTGCAAAAACTTAAATAAAATATTTCTAATTTTAAATACATTCTCAATAAATCTATGTATTAATGATAATTAATTAATTTGAAAATGGCTCGAAAATTTTATTAATATCAAAATTAAAAAAGTGTGTTCATAAATCCGTTGCTTTTTAAAATAATCTAGATTTCTTGTGGTAGGAGAGACAGAGGCTGGTTGAATTACTTTTCAAATCGACATTTTTTCCCGTAAACAAATAGTGCTAGAAATTTAGTTTTAGTGATACAGGCGAGTTGCACTTTTGGACAATTAAACTGAATTTAATTATACAATATTTAGAGCTGTTAGGTATTTTAAAAAAAAATAAGAACCTTGACGTATGTTTCAACCAGCCCCGAGTAGTTGGCTGAAACACCCGCTATGGCAGATTGAAACTCACACTGAGATTAAAATATGATTATTTGATTATTGCAAATATATTTACCTGACCACTATAAACCTAACAATTTGATTACCATTAACAAAATTATTTGACTATTGTAAATATAATTATTTGATTATTGAAAAAATAATTATTTCTCTATAATTAATATGAACAATGCTCTACTTAGCTTTATTAGAAAAATTGGTGTTTGTAAAATTTCTAAAAATGGCTAGCATAGTCTATTAATCGATTTTACAATTTTTACAGACATAAAACAATTCACCCTTAGTGCAAGTCTCATGAGCTCATCCTTTGCAGTCAATGCATTGAATCCAATCAGATTGGCTCACAACAATTGATACAAAACCATTCATCTTCTTAATCTGAGTTATCGCTTATACTACTAACGACTCTTCCAAAACTCTATTTTTTTAATTTTTTTTCTGAACTTGTCTACCCTTGTTTCTTTAGTTTTGAAATCAGTAAGCAAAGTCTTTTTGCTTCTTTTAGTTTTAGCTGTCAACAGTAAGAACATTCATTGATGTGAAATTTTGCGTATGTGTGATTTCATGATGTGAAGTTATTCGCAGTCAGGATTTGGGATAAGTTTGAATATCTTCCGATTAAATAGTCATTGCTTGCGACTTCATCTCTATAACACTGGGCGTAGTAAAACATCATTACAATAATGGTGTGCGAATAGTTACTCCAATGCTTTCTTTTGAATGGTTTAAAAGAACTGAGGGTTCAAAGTTAGCATAAGAAAATATGTTTGGATTATGTGGTATGATGCCTGAAACTCTAAACCCAGATATTGTAATAAGATGGATGAATAAGAGACTATACTTAATTGAAGGTTTAGTTCTTGATATTTCATAAAAGAAGCATTGATAGACTTCAATCTTTTAACATTTCTAAACCACTTGATTTAAAAGTTTCCCTTTCATGTCTGCAAAAAAAAAAAAAAAAATGCGCCTGATCTCTCGTTTTGTAATTTAGACGACTAAGAGCTAACAAAATATTTTGTTTTACGCTACTTACTTTATAAAACTTTTATAGTGTTTACCTTTTGTTTGTGAATGGGACTAGTAGAAACAATGTTTCAAGCAACCTTTTGTTTCAACTTGCTCCGATCCACCATTATAAATAAACAAGACGCTAAGTACCAGTAGCCATGCACGTGTGCTTTTCAAAGCAGATGAACAGCAAGTCACAATCATGCACTATAAATATTTTATAAACTCAAAAACTTTATTTAGTCCAATATACATAAAATTCGATATTTTATGAAGATTTGAATATTTACTCATCCTTCTTTAAAAAGTTTTTACTTTACAAAATACAAAGCTGTTGACCAAAACGTTCCTCTCATACATATGACGTAGATTTAACGTTTCAGGACTACTCTCTGTGAGGGAAAAATTAAAACTTATAAAATGATATGGTTAAATAAGGACGTTTCAACCTGCCCATATGAAACCCAGCCACGGTCTCCCTTGTTATTAATTATAACAGTATGATTACTAGTTAAAATATTGTCGTGTGAAAATTCAGACAATTGTACCTATATTTCGTTTTATGCCTTCCCTACCTATATATTACATTAAAACTTCATCTATACCCTTATTCCTTAATTTCATCATTGTATATTTAAAAAATACGTCTAATACGCATTTTTGATTTCTGGCAGTATAATTGAAGAGCGCGATTATGGGTTAGTGGTGTTGTAAAATTAATGACACTTAACTGGTTTTGACTCTTATGATTGTAAGTATACGACATATGATCACCAAATGTTTTTCATTTGTATTTCTGCTGATATTTTAGTAAAAAAAGTCAAAATAGAAAGAAAATATTACAAGGGGAGTTTACGATTATTTTGGATTTAATAGAAACAAATAAAGTGAATATATATTAATGAAATTAAAAGTATTATTTTACTAATAAATCATTATTGAAAAAAAATTATATAATTGTTGAAAGTTAATTGTGTGTGACCGTTAACAATCTATCATTTGCATAAAAACATATCACGATAATTTTTTTTACCATTTATGCCTAAAAGAACCTATTTTTGTTCTAAAATTATACAATTATTCTGGTAGAATTAAATAAATAATTAACCAACTATTGCAAATGTATTTACTTTTTATAAATCCCTTCCATTCCTTTCGTGTTTTAGATTATCCAAATATTGAACAATAGTGTCAAGTTGCAATTGATTTTTTAAGGGGAGTTGGGGACCATAAATTTATAAATAATCGATTTTGAGTTTATTATTGTTTATCAAAATTTAAAATCTTCTCTTTAAAAGAATATTTCATTTGTAATAATACCTAAACAAGAAATATTTTAAATAATTTTTCGAAGACAAAATTGGTAACTATTAGTATAAGTAAAGTTTTCTTTAAATACGTTTTTCTCAAAACTACATTTTTCATTATTCATGTACCTTTTTCTCGGAAACTGCAGAAACTATATTCCTACAATTTTTACCATATATTCCTTTTATGTATCTATATATACTAAAGTGAGATTTTGTTGTTATTTTAAAAATATTTTTTGTTTTGGATCATTTCGGCAAAAAAAAACTTACGATTTTTTACAAATTTGATTGATATTCATGAAAATTTATTTAAAGAAGAAAGTAAATGAATTACAATCAAAAGCTAACTTCAGTAGAATAACAAGTGTCTGCTAAATCCACTGAAAAAAGAATTAGGCTTGTATGTCAATTACTTTCTGAGAAAAAGGTACATGAAATATGCCAAATTAACATTACTGATATAAAGGGTACCAATTCCCCTTGAATTTGATTATGCTTTAATAAGCATTTGACCCTTTATAACGACACATTTTTAAAGAAATTCTATGAAGTGCAATGGTACTGGCCGTTTTTTCTTTCAACAGTTAGAATCAAAGATGTAGCCAAAGGTTAAATTTAGTTTTGCTTATTGTACTACATAAACTTAAAATGTTTTGGGATGGTGTCAAATTACACAGTGGAGTATATATTAAAATTTAAAAATTTCAACTTTCTAAATGAGCTTTTCAAATGTCATTAACATTTTCGACGTTCATATCCACCATTATCATAAAACACAAATTCACTTGTCTCAGTGTGCTCAGATAAACAGAAGTAAAGTCAAAATTAAATAAAATCTAAAACACAGCATTAAATTTAAAGAAAAGATATTTAAGTCACCTTTTATTTTCTTGCACTAAGTATCCCATTAATTGTTGAGTTTCTGAACAATAACTATCTAAAATGTTAAGACATCAACAAAGGAAAAGCCATAAATTCTAAATCCTAATTCTATTTGTTTCTGGGAGGCGAAAATGGAATTTCACTATAACTGGTTCTTGCATTAACCGCATATACGTTCAGTGGCAATTATGAATAATTTACATGCGTTTCGCTATTTGGACTGCCTTAAATATAAAATCCACTGTTGCCAGGTTTATCTAATAGAGATGGATCGCTCTGACAACTGGATGTTTAAAGTATGCGCTTAGAATTCTGTAATGCCAATGATATTAGCTGAGTCTACAATTTCAAAACTAGATTACTGAAATAGATTTTTTATCAATTTAAATCATAATTTTGGATTGTTAATTTACCGTGTAAATTTCTTCAAAAATATTTTGAAGCTAAATAACTGATACTTGATTCCGATAATGTATTCTGTAATATATTAATGTCTTATGTGACTAAATCCACGAATTTATTGTCTAAAAACGAAATAAACTTGAGAAAGAAAGCAGGGAACGTTAAATGCAAGAGTGTTCCGGAAAAGGAAAATTTTATAAATAGCTCTACAAAGATAAAAGATATTATTTTTTTTCACTAAATTTACAAAGAATTATTTTAGTTTTATTTTACATAGAGGTATTTTAAATTAAAATTGTAAAGCCTTTCGGGAGATAATTATTATAGTCAAAATAAGTTTCTAACCAGCCCAAATTTTAATAAAATTAAATTATATAAACACATATTACATAGCTGTATAAAACAGTGATAAAGACGGTATGGTAATAATGTCAAACACAATTATAGGTACTTATTTGAAAATTCTTAACAACAAAACATAAAAGTGACATTGTACTTCTTAAACCATCAACGCCAGCGCAAACATTCAACAGAAAAATTGAAAGTTCGGGTTTTTTTTTTTTTTTTTTTTTTTCTATTTAGTAGTTTTTCTAGAAATCATTTTCCAGAGTTGGATGCAAAATTCGAAATAAAAGCAGAAGAGTATTTTTTATGCCAAATGAGATTTTCAAGATGAGATTAGATAAGATAAAAAAACGGCTTTCAGAATTTTTTTTACTAATGTTACTGCTTTATCACTGTGTCATATATGTGCTACGCAATTTTGAAAATGTAGGAGAACAAATCACTGTGCATAACCAAATGATATTTTTATTTGTAAATATATTGATGTTAGAAAAATATTTACTGTACAAAATAATACTTTGAAATTGTAATCGAATAATATTTCAAAACATTGTTAACGAATTAATACCATTGAATTAAAAATTGAATGTAACTATTGCAACTTTTAATAAATTGACATTGAACGAGTTTTAGGTTTGTAAACATAAATGAAACTGGATATTCTGAATTAAACAAGTGAATTAAACAGTAAAAAGTAAAGCTAATATCTAGTGTCTATCATTTATTTTTAAAATGGTAGCTCATTTCTTAATTTATAAATGAAATGTTAATAAGAAGAATACAATATATTTGTATAGATTTTATTATACGTATTTTTCACAAATTAAATTAATAATCACAATCGCATAATATGTTTTAAATTAATTAACAAAACTTTTATAATTTTTATATAGAAAATAGTTTTTAAACATTGAAGTGATGCTTGTTTTTATTTATTTCATGAACTCATGAAATAATTCAAAATTCTTCATTATCCAATTGTGTTCAGGTATTCGCCATTAACCAAAATATCACTGATATGTCTTCCCTTTACGAGATAATCATTTCTTATACGTTCTACTAATTGCATTTCTATGTAAAACCAACTCATTTTTGTTATTTATTACCAACAAAAGAAACATTAAAATTAAACTGACATATAAAAAAGCAACTGTTAGTTGAAAAATAGTTGCATGTGTTTCGAATTGTATCATAGCTAAAACTACTAATCTTGAAAATGACTCCATAGCTTGTATCATTAAAATATCATAAAATTAAAGTGTTAATTTTTTTTCTATAAATATAAATATAAAGTATTATTTTCTAAAATTAGAAAAAAACATAAAAATTATTGTCCTTGATTTACAAATTCAAATTTTCAAAGGACTACAATACTTATACATATTTAGACTTTTCTGCTAAAAATATAATATTCAGGGCTTTGAAATTTTAGGAAAATCAATAATTCGTTGGAGTAGTTGGTTTTTTTAGGTGCTAAAACTATAGTATGGTTATACTATGAATTAATATAAGGGAAAAATGGCATCCTGTATGACTTTCAAGGAATATCTTGGAATTTATATGTTAATGGGGAAAAACGCGGAACACTTCCATCAGTCCGACAAGTAACATGAAACTATTTTTCAAAACTGACGTCCTATCTACCCATTTTTTTTTTAAATCAGTCAATGCAGGGAAACTACCTCAATCAGTAATAAATTTGTAAGGATCCCAATAGAAATAAAATAAGTTTTACAATGTGAATGTAACTTTACAAACTCTAACACAATATTCTTATGGAATTAAATACCGAAAATTTAGAAAGTGTGGCGTAGAATAAAAATATATTAATATCACATACTTGAACTGTTTACGTTTTTACTAAGTGAAAATGAATAGTTTCTACTAAAAAATTATGAAAAGGTGCATATTTTGTCTCGAGAATTGTTTGACAAGTTTTTAATTTTAACAAATATTTGACAACTATTGGTTTTCACATATAACTCTCATAAATTTTCATTAAAAAAAAATGTGTCGGAAAAAATATGATCAAAAAACCTACCCAGTTAGCACTGCAGAATTGGCCAATGTTGAAAACAGGGATTCTTGGAAGACTGGCCAATCCATGCCGGAACTCAAGCATCATTCCAAATTACATCATTAAAAAAAAAAAAATTTAAATAAAAAAAAAACATGTGAAAACCATTACAAAACATTTTTTTGCCTCTCCGTCTTTCTTCTTATAAAAATGTATTTCAATTTTAAAACCCTGAATCAACATTTCAAAACTTTTAGTGTATTTTACCCAGCATTTTACAAGATTGACCAAATTCGTAACCCGGCCAGTCAACAACGGTCCTCATACAGATTGACTTCAGTGTTGACTGATTTTGGTCATTGTATTTGTGCTACCGGATAACTGCTAATTTGAAAAACCACAACTTACTTTCAATTACCCATATATTAACATAGGATAATGAACTATTGTTTTAAATTTATTGAATACCAGCATACAATAAGTTTTATCACACTGAATGCTATACAAAGCTGAAAGATAAGAGTTTGGTATAAACGTGGCCACGTGTTTTTATATATATATATATATATATATATATATATATATATATATATATATATATATATGAAAGCATTTCACTTATTTATAATAGCATGGACTATTGCAAAAAATGCTCAATTCTGTAAAAAATTCATGAACATGAAAAAAGTTAATACTTTGTTAACCATTGTAGAATACGATTCTTTGAATAAAGTACATTGTTTCAGAAATATAACAAGTTGTAATTTAGAAAATTACAAACGATTTTGACGTCAAAATTTGATCAGAAAATTTTCTGATTTGAGTTCTTCTCGCAATAGTTGATTCAATTTTCATTTTAAAGTCTATCAAGTTAAAAATTTATTTCATCCATTTTCATCGAAAAACCCTTACAGAAGAACACGTGCAATAATTTGTAAAAAAAATTTTAATTAAAAAAAGTAATTTATAAATAATATTATGTGTGTCTAAAAATAAAAAAATAAACTTTGTCGCATATTGAAACTTTACTAAGAATATTTTTAACACAGAGAAAGTAACTATACTTTCTACTATATTATTATCTCCTTCTCAGAATATTATGAAAACAAAACACTTTTAGAAAGAAAAAAAACTGAAATTGGATAAGATGATAATAAATTTGATGAAACTATTTAAACGAATAAAAACTATTACCTTTAATTGATTCAAACATTTTTATTCAGCATTTATGAGTAAATTAAAGATGATTAAAATAAAGAATTGTTTAGATTGCACTTATTTATACATTTTTAATGCATCAAAGTAGTTATGCTTTTCATAATTTCTCTAATGTCTAAATATGTTAAGAAACGTAAAACTTCAAATAATGCTAGAATACGGTAAATTAAGATAAATTTACAATAACAATTTCAAAGCATATAATTACTATTAAGTTTCATTTAATTACTATCGTTTGAAAGTTGACGTATTATACATCATTTTTCATTTTACTTTGAACAATGAAATCTCATCAAAATGCAGATTTAGTTTAATAGAAAGCTTGTCATTCAAACAAGAATGTGAAGTTTTGTGCAATTTTTGTATATGATACGTAAACTCATTAAAATAATTTTATTTCTTCCTGCTAAAATACAAAAGTTTAAGAACTGAAAACTTTTGTAAGAATTACTTAATGTTACATTGAAATTTATTTAGAAAATTTAACAACTTTGATTTAATTATTCATTATGTTATTTTGTAACCAAATTATAAACTAACTTTAAAGTGCTATTTTAATTCTCTGTAGGTTAAGATAGGGTAATTTTTTTTTTCTTTCTGAGACAAAGTTTCCAATACTTTTACGTTACTAACAATCAACGGAATTTTTTTGTGTAAACAATTATTCCATTTAAGACTTGTGTAGTTAAACAATGCTATTCCTTAGAGCTTATTCAGCAACACATTATACACTCCTTTTATATTTATTGTTCATTCTTTCAAATAAATTGTCTATCAAATAAACTACGATTCAAAATGGGAGTTTATGAAGTTGAAACGGTATGCTAATTTAAAATCAAGAAACTAAACAGTATTTTTGAAACAAAAACTGCCGCGTATTTACTTGCGAGCGAAAAAGTTTGGTAGTGGCTAAACGAACAAGTATTACAAATATATTTATATCTAAACTATCAAAAAAATATTAGGAACATAAATAATGAATTTCTGAAAAAATTTTACACTCTGTATAATATCATATTTTAAAATTTATTGCATACATTCCCAACAATGCAGAGAATATGATAAGCATAGTAGAAAAATGTAATATCTGAATTTTTTTACAAAACTCTAACTTCTCGAAAATGTTTCTCAAGTATAAAAAATTTTATGCTTCACAGATTTTGACAAATCCAGTATAGAAATGTCATACAAATACTTCTATGAAAAAGTGTCGAAATACATTTTATACGACTCTGAATAAGGTAATATTTATACCTTAAATTGCCTTTTTATGTTGCCTTTAAATAATATTCTACTATTTCTTGTTTTATTCAACAGACAGTAATGAACATGCGCTGCTTTGAATTAAATTACTAGCATGAAAAAAAATTCTTGGTAGATAACTGAATTTCATGAATTTATAACTTCTTTAAACAATCAATATCTGACATAACAATATAAGTGCTTCCATAACTTATATTTCATTTAACAGCCTTTATAGAAAATATTTGAATGGTAAGAAGCAAGAGTGAAAGGTCTTTTTATATTATTCTATCCAGTAAATAAGATATGAGAAGATCCTATTCAAAACCACTTCAAACGTGCTCGATAAAAATACCGTCACCTGGTATTTTCTTTAGGACACGTTTTCCAACCAGTTTATTGAATAAAAAAATATTGAGAAATGACGGCCTCACACTATCGATTTGACTATACGACCTGAGAGTTTATCTCAGATGAAAAGCGAATGTAACCACTCAACAGTCTTCAAGATTTATGAAGATGTAGCCATCTATATTCATTTATACATTTTAACTCAATCAAAAATGACAAATATGGTACAAAAGCACATTAATATAATAAACTTATAACTACAATAGATACATATATGAACTAAACTTTATTTTCAATTTAGGAAACTGTACTTAATTACTTGATAACAAATTTTAAGTATTATAAATTAATATTATCATTTTAATACTTTAGCTTCTATTTTATTTTACAAATAAAGCTATTCGCTATAGGTTCTTTCAAAAGATTCCCTCTTACCGGATATAATAAAATAATCTAGACTTCGCATTAAAAAATAGCTAAATAAGATTTCTCTCTTACCTAAAGATCGTATTGCTCACTCAACCGAAACACCCTTACAATACTTTTTTTTTTTTCCAAAACCAATCGAATTACATACAATTCATGAACAAGTTATTTTCAGCAGAAAGCTGATAGAATAGAATTTGAACCCGCTCCGCTTTTATGGTATCCTCAATCTTTACTATCTAAGCCAATGTGCCAACGATTAGAAAATTAATAAGCATCTATTTTTTTGATCTTGACCACCTTCTATGAGCTATATTATAAAAAACACTTGGAATCTATGGTTTTTTGAATATCAAAAAGAAATTTTCTCTAAAGTATACGCAATCTTCGATGTAGCTAATTATTTCTATATTTTATCACTTGCAAGTTTCGCAAAAAAGTTGGAAGACAAAAGTTTTTAGTTAATCGGATGTTTTGGTGATCAAATTTAAATCAGTACTCATTTGTGAAATATTTCTGCAATCATCTAATACGTATTTATGTCTTATATGGCATCAAAGACGTAAGTAATAAACGTATAAAAGTTCTAAAGCTTGAAATAATTAAAGTAAACAATAAAAAATTATTTGTCTATGTTTAAATATATATATAAACTATCTGTATCAAATGCGATTTAAGTAATCCGACTAGTTCTCACGTTATTCAACTTTTAATGTTTTTAGTAAAGTCAATCAGACATAGAAAAATAGCCATTTCTAACGTATAAAACTTGTTTTGGTATTTTACTACCTGAAAATAACAACTATGTAACTAGACTGATTAAGTATGAGAATTTTTCAAGTTAAAGTACATTGGCAGCAATATCGTTCAAACAACACCATTTTTTATGCGTGTCTAGTTCTACCCTTCACTTTGCTGTACACATTGTATTATGGATTTAGTAACTTTTGTTTACAGCGAGTCAGAGTACAACAAATCCGATAAATTTTGTCTGATTTTTCAATTTCTATTGCTTCTAAAATGGGACACGTAGTTGCAGAGAATTTTTCATATTGCTAGAGTTAGGCAACATTCGGTTTTCTTTTCTTAGAAACTAGAGACTTCAATTCTAATATTGATCTTATATATAACTTTTTTATTTTTAAAAAGATAAAATAGTAAAACTGATACATAGTTTTCTAGTCATGCGTAACATTTTTAATACTGACTATTCAAAACATACCAAGTTCAATGAATTCGTTTTAATTATTTTTCTCATATGAACAAATTGCATTTACAAACAGAAGTCATACATGAAAGGTTATAAATTATTTTAGATAAAAAAAATTGTTAAATAGTTTCAAGTTTCATTTTCCGTCTTAATGTATATTAGTGCACTAATTATTGAAAATTTAGTCTGTGTAATTTTTTACTAAAACACAATCAACTATTTTAGGCTTTTCAATTTCATAATTTTATCATAAAAAAAGTAATAAAACTTAATAAAAATTATTAATGTTTTAATGAATATTCACATTCTGCGATATACAGCTTTAATATCACATATTAAATTCATATTCTGTTTGCAATGTATTTTTCGTACATTAATAAAACAAGAGTTTTACCATAGCCTCTCTTTTGATTTAAGAGAAATGACACAAATAACTTTAGATTAGCTAGCTACTTATTCGAGCAGAATTTGCTTTATTCATAGTTGATAAAAACATATGGAAAATGTCCTTCTCTCACTCAAACATTCTACTATTTATAATATGATGCTTGGTTTAACTGAAAATGAGTTTCATTTTTTACCATATATAGTACCACTAAGTGTTGAAAACCAAAAACATCATATTAGTAGTCATGTTTTATCGCTGATAGTAATTATAATTAAAAATGTACGAAATTACAGAACACTATAATTTATTTTAAAATAAACTTTCAATTAAATATAAAAGTTTCATGTTTTTAAGTATGGACCAATTTCTAAACTTTTACCGTTAAAAACGATTGAAAAAAAATATTACTTGCAATTACTCAAAACTCACATTTTTTTTAAATATTTAATAATGTTCTACAAAAAGTACTAACAATAGAATATATTGACGTAAATAAAGTGATAACAAGACATTATTGAATACATAAATATATCATAAAGTTGGAAATACGAGTATATCTCTGTCAAGTAATTTTTTCAAATTATTGTCAAAAAATACTTTTCAATAATTATAAAAAATTAGATCAAATTTACTGTTAAATAACTGTCAAATATTGTCTAATAACTTAACGTCTTTTTGAACTGAAGCATAAACTATGTGTAAACTAAATATTGACTATTCATTCAATTTTTTCTGAAAACATTTAGTTTTATTCACAGAAAAATAAACAAAATGTTTAACCCATCGTAGCAAATATTAGCTCTTGTGCCATAAAAAATCAACCCAACCAATCATTGGGAAGTTTATTAGTGTGTTTGACGCATAAGTAACGTAGTTATTATAAGTAGTATAATTATCATAAGATGTACTTAACAATAATTTTCCACAACCTGTTTAAGATTTCAGTTAGGATGTACATATGTACACTTCAAAATGTTTTATTTATACATTCATGTTATTTTTCAAATCTTGGTTTCTTTGAAACAAGTGCTAAATAGTATAATGTAATAAAGATGCCCATATTATCGAATTAATTATGAGAATAAACAATAACTCCTGCCATAATACAAAGAACGAACTTTTATTATGATTGTATAACAACATATTGCACTTATTCTTCATCACAAAAGTGAAGGAATCCTAATATTCGTTAGAAAAGCTGCTTCAACTGAAATCCCATTTTGTTTCTGGCACTTAGCGTCTACCAACACATTAACACCAAGTTATTGGACATTTAGAAGCTAAAAGCTATGTATAAGACCGCTCTTCAAGTGTTAATGGCATCAGTATATAGTATCATTTGGTCATTTTATGTAAGAACCATTAAAAAGGAGAATTAACTTACATACGATATGAACAAGAAAATTGTGATTAAACACTTTTTAAACCACTCACTCATACCAATTTATCAATTTAAATAAAAAGTAACATTACATACCTAGAACGCAATGCATTATTCTCTATAAACACGGTTGTTAAAATTTTAATGAGTTTTGAATGTATTTAGAAAGGCTTGAGATTTTTTTTTTTTTTTTTTTTTTCATCAATAACATTTTATCTATCAACAACATTTAATTTAAGATCTCATTAATAAACCAATTTGATTAAAAATAATTTACCGTAACAGCTAAAAGTTTTATAACTAAATTTCCTCTAAAATCACACGAAATGTTTTTTTTTTTTTTTTACAAATATAAAAGTAAAACTTTTTAATGATATTTTTAATCATGTAAAGAACTTTTAAACCATTAAGTAAAATGATTGCATTTTATCAAAAATCATTTTTAATATTTGTTAAAGTTTTATGTTAGAAAAACTAATTTGTTTATTTATCTTTCAAACTCATGTTTATTCTTTTATTTACTCATTTATTAATATATAAAAACATACAAAATTACAAAACTAACAAATAATATAAATTTATTAATGAAATAAAACTCATTTTCTACATACCATTCCTACTTATCAGCCATGCTATCGTGAAACAACTTTAAATATACTTTTCACATTTAAACTAATACTTAGCAAAAATAACTACTTTAAATGTTTGCATAAGCCCCGCTAAGTCCCCCAAAATAATTCAAACCCCTCCATTTCTTTTATTATTGAACATACCAAAATGTAACCAATTTGTATGTATCCAAATTTTTTTACAAAATTAGCAAAAAATATATCATACCTGAAAAATTCTTGCAAAGACGTTTTAAGTGTCTCCCAGACAAACAAAGAGAAAACACAGGACCAACAACAGCAAATAAATGAATGTAACTTTTTACAAAATATTTTTGTAATCTCAATTGACCTGGTGTGTTCCGTTTCGAGCTAGAGTACCGACTGAAGTATAGGAACTACTGTACTAGTAACTAAGTGTGCGGTGGTAGTTTTAAAACCGAGCAGCGCGTCTTTAGGAGCGCTTTTACAAGCAAGCGCTGCCTATGATCATCACCCATTTGTTGCGCTCAACCGTAAACACGCCCATTCCGTTGCGCGCCAGTGTAGAAGTTTTCTCACTGAATTTACCGCACGATTCAGTCAAATCGAACAAAGAAAATGGGGCACTATTTGGCCACTCTCAATCTTCTGGATTTTTCCTGAATATTTTTCAGTTTAGTGCCGTATCTGGGGTACTCTCCCGAAATGTCCATTTTAAGCTTATAAGTTTACAAATTTTTAAAATTCCACTTAAGACACATTTAGGCGATAGAACTATGATAGTTTATAAAACATATGAATTTGTTTAGAAGATAACTATATGCTTAAATATGTAAAATAGGTAAAAAGTATCATTACCTTAAGTCATATTGAGATCATATTAAATACTTAATTGTCTCAATAGCTTTTGAAGTCGATAAATATGTATTAGTTATAACTTAAAGTGTAAATAAAATAATAATTTTTTTTCGTAGAGCTACTTTTTTTAGTAAAATGAGAAAATAATATCCATTTTTTCATCCTTAACATAAAGCTTATTCTTAAAATAAAATAAAAAAATTCAAAATATTAGTAAAACTGAGTATTAAGAAGCCTATGAATAAAACATTAAAACATAAATAAATTAAGGATATTAAATTTAGGTATGACAATGAGAATGACATGGAAAGTAATCACATTTCACCACATTTTACCAACCATAAAGTAAAGAATGACAACATCTTTTTTAAATTACAATTTTAGAACATAAGTTCATCTACCAAGCAATATAAAACAAAATAAAAAATAAGTCAAATTTAATCAAATTAAATTAAGAACGAAAGTGACCACAATAAAAGTACTTGAACTAAGCTTCAGCTTCAGTAATCCTAACAAAGATCTACAAGCTATAGTGTTATTCCAATCACAACCCTAAAATAGTTACTTCTTCCTGAATATGCTATTAGAATCAGAAGTACCATTTAAGGGTCAGAAAAGGATATAAAAACTACTGAATTGTAATTAAACCAAAAAACAAGCGGAAAATGTCGACATGTGATAGCAAAGTGAGGATGACCCCATGTATTTCAGTTACATTACTTATATTTTCTAAGTTTCTGGTTCTTTAAAACTTTAAAGCCATTTGGTTTTTAGCTACTATTATCGTTGTAAAAATTTGAAGTGGCTTCACTTCTAAATAATAAATTATTAGAAATTGGTACATAAATATCATTTGAAAAATAACTTTCTTTAATAAGATTACCCTAACGCATATCCAAACTTATTTTCTACTAAAATTAAGTTTGCTAGATTACTAAATTAGTAAGATCAAATTAGTGTGTATAGTTGATTCAAGGACGTAATTACAATACACCTGCTATTTCACATTCGGTTAAGAGCCCATCTGATGGCTGTGTGGCTGTGTATCACGCACGCCAAAGGTCCCAGATTACGCATGGAAGTTTGTTGTGGTTCGGAACCAAGTTAAACTGTAGGTCCCGGCCTGATTAGCCGACATTGTGCATAAAATAGGTCGTTGATAGTACAAACCAACCAACCAATTCGGTTAAGTATTATGTGATTAAGCTGAAACCAAAGTATTATTTAAATAAATTCACATCATATGAAATTGAGGACAAAACTGTACTTAAACTAAGTTTTAGGAGCTTTTAAAGCACATGGAAGCAAAATTAATATCGTTTTGTCTCAAGTTATCTGAGTAGAACAAAAGAGAGATGAATTTGATGCGAACAATTATTAAGAAATATATATATATATATATATATATATATATATATATATATATATAACTTGAGACAAAACGATATTAATTTTGCTTCCATGTGCTTTAAAAGCTCCTAAAACTTAGTTTAAGTACAGTTTTGTCCTCAATTTCATATGATGTGAATTTATTTAAATAATGCTATGGTTTCAGCTTAATCACATAATACTTAACCGAATTGGTTGGTTGGTTGGTTGGTTGGTTGGTTGGTTGGTTGGTTGGTTGGTTGGTTGGTTGGTTGGTTGGTTGGTTGGTTGGTTGGTTGGTTGGTTGGTTGGTTGGTTGGTTGGTTGGTTGGTTGGTTGGTTGGTTGGTTGGTTGGTTGGTTGGTTGGTTGGTTGGTTGGTTGGTTGGTTGGTTGGTTGGTTGGTTGGTTGGTTGGTTGGTTGGTTGGTTGGTTGGTTGGTTGGTTGGTTGGTTGGTTGGTTGGTTGGTTGGTTGGTTGGTTGGTTGGTTGGTTGGTTGGTTGGTTGGTTGGTTGGTTGGTTGGTTGGTTGGTTGGTTGGTTGGTTGGTTGGTTGGTTGGTTGGTTGGTTGGTTGGTTGGTTGGTTGGTTGGTTGGTTGGTTTGTACGCTGTATGACCTATTTTATGCACAATGTCGGCTAATCAGGCCGGGACCTACAGCTTAACTTGGTTCCGAACTACTACAAACTCCCATGCGTAATCTGGGACCTTTGGCGTGCGTGACCAGAGCGCTAACCACACAGCCATCAGATCGGCTCTTAACCGAATGTGAAATAAAACTATATAAATTTTGCATATGATTGCCTGAAAATGAATTAAAAAATTTAAAATTTTATGAAATTAGAAAAAGAAAGAGTATATTTCATATAAAACGTTTTAGAAAGCAAAACATAAATTTTGTACTAATTGCAAATATATAAAGTCTTAAGTAAATAAAATGTATCTGTAACTAACAATCTTGAGCAATTTGTGAAAAATTTATATATGAAAGAAATATTAAAGAGTGTGTAAAGAATATTTAAAAAGATTGGGGCATTGGATATCGATCCACGAAACATATGGAGTATTATTTTAACCGAATTTCTTATTGAACTTCCTGAATTGTAAATACTAAAGTTATTCACATTTTACTTTTTTTTTTCTGTACAAGATTTCCCTATTCCCAGCTATAAAAATTACTACATAAATGCTTTTTACTAAAGAAATTGTTTTGTAGTTTGGACAAGTAATATATAATATTAGAATACAAATAGATAAAAAAAAATAGTTTTATTTATATATTCATGCTCTATATAAAAACCTTTCTTAATAATAAAGAAAAGTACATTATCAGCATTTAATGGTTGATGAAAAAGTACACAACACACAATTTCATAGTAATAAAATGTTGTACGTGAGGAATTTTATGTGAAGCTACGTGATTAAAATTTCAATATTGAGTAAAGTTTAAAAACAAAAATGTAAATATCTATTATATATTAGACATCTGGAAAGGTTAAAGTATGCAATTGCATTTTCACTTCGCTTTTATTAAGATCATTCAATGAGAATGAAAATTATCTATTAAAATTTTAATTAATTTTCTAAATGCCTAAAATTAACCTTAATATTTATGCAAAATATTTTTAAAACTTCTTCTTTAAAAGAATATTTAGTAAGTGTCAAAATTTCTTTTACAAATTTATTGAATTTTTTTCCCCCATAGAAATGATGACAAAAATAAACCCTTTAGAATTATCAGATTCGTCTCACAGCTTCAAAATTACTATTATGCTCCATACCAGAGTTTCTGTTATCGTCAACTCAATAATTGTGGGAAAATAAGCTTATCATTTTTAAAAAGATCCAGGGCCCCGCTTACGGTTTTGTCAGATCAATTCAAAAACACTTGCTGGATCTCGATTCATTCTCACGTGAGGTAAAAAATTTTGTGAAATCAATCAATGAATTTCACAAACTTCTAGAAACATCGAAATACAATCTAACATTGGCTACTACTTCAAAATTAATGTTCCAACTAAAATCATAAATTTACATTAATAGAAAAATCTATAATAACAATTCATTCCGGAAGAAAATAGAATTACGAAAATATGACATTTAGCATTATTTCAAAAAACAGGCATCATAAAAATATTCTCATACACATAAAAAATTCGTTAGCAATATATTAGAAGAGTGCATATTAGTTTTAAAGTAATTTTTCTGCGATATACGTCATAAATTTGCTTAACGAACAGATCCGTGAGTTTTTATGATGTGTCTTTTAAACAAAAGGTTCCAAAGGAACAAAATACATACAAATGATGACTGTGCAGTGGAACTTGTATTAATGTTGTAAATAATGCGCGGAAGACCGCAAACTAAGTATAATTAATTTAGTATGTCTACAGTTTATCAAGATAAAAGAGCAGTAATAAAGTGTTCAGCAATAAAGTAACTGTACATCGGTATGCTCCTATCTAAAAGAATAATGTATGCATTAAAATACAATGTGTGTATTAGTTGGAGACAGTAAAGAACTATATAATTCAATGTTTTAAGAATCGTAAACAAAAGGAACCAAGCACAGGTTAGACGATTAATTTCATAACTGTTTGATTGCAGAATCAATTCAAGTTCAAAAAGCACCAACAAAGAAACTAAGTGTGAATTAGAAAATAATGTTCATTTGTTTTTGTTTTCAACTTAGTGAAAACAGTAAATATGAGCGAGCTATTAAGATCTTAGATTTACATATTACATGGCAAATAAAACAACACAGAAAGTAACTTTTGTGTCCAATATTTATACATGATGAAAAATTGGTACACAATTACGACACACTTAGCGCGAAAAAAATCTTTTAAAGCAAGAACCTTCATGACAAAAAAAAAAAAAAAAAACTAATGACAAGAACATTTTATCGTCATTTAGTGGTAACAATCTAACAACGATTGTTGCATTTGAACCAAGAAATCAATCCTCTGTATTTATTTATGGCTAAAAGCTCTCACATAGTTACTCTGCTCCATAACATTACGAGGCCGAGCAAAAGTGACTTTACTGATACTTTGGTTAGAAGTTTTGGATTGCTCTACTTATACTGCAGAGATAATTTTCGACTATCACTTGTTCAAACGGATACAACGTACTTTATCTGATGTACACTTCTCAACATTTGATGAAGTGCAAATTAGATTTGACGATTTCAATGCGTAATACACTGAATACTTCACAGCTGGCTGCTATTAATGAAAAAATATTTTAGATGGAGGTAGAGCTTATTTAACGGTCCTGCAAAACCGCCCTGGGAAAGATAAACAATTAGAGTAAAGGCCACATCAACTGATTGAAAGGAACAAGAGTAAGAGCATGCTGAACAGCTTAAGTCTGTTAAACAAACAACATAACAACAAACAATACAGAAAGAAACTATTGGGTAAAAAAAATTATTAATTGTATATATTACAATTTCTATTTATTAGTTTGAAGATACACGATACACTCCACGCATATGCTTCCAGTCTCATGATATAATTATTTTTATTTTTGGGAAATCGATTAAATTTTTACATTTCTTTTATTCATTTAAATGTTCACATAATACTAATATAAAAAAATATTTTGTTTTTTACATCACAGAAATAATGTTTGGAGTATTTTAACACACTTAGAAATATACGCTGGAATTTAAAAATTTTTAATCACTTTGATTTTTAAAAAAAAAATCTCAAGTACAAATTTTCAGACAGTATGGTCCGTACCCTAATACAAGAAACTGAGTATTCGAACTTGACCATCTTTTTCCAGTATACTCTCGGAAAGGGAAGAAATCGTATCTTTTAGCTCTATACGACTGGAGATGTATTCGAACACGGTCTGTTTGAAGAGTTGAACAGCACTTTAACCTCTTAATAATCTTATTTCTATTCCATAGCCATTTATGATCGTCTTGAATACTAAACACGTTTAATTTTTATCTCTTTAAATTCAAGACATTTCAGAAATCAAAACAATTTTTCTACAAGATATTCATAATGTGTCTGGATTAATATTTCGCCATATTATTTAAATTTGTCTTCCTGTGAATTTTCACATTAAGGGAAGAAAAAGTATTTTTGAATATTTAATGGTATGTTTTTCACAAATTTTATAGCAAGCCACACGTGTAACGTACTTTTGAAATGCTATCGTTAGTTACTTTCACTTGGTATCAAACACAGTGTAATTAAAGTAACAAAAAGTACTTATCAAACATTAAACAACGTAATTAATATTTCTTTATTTTATTTATTTTTTCCTTCAAAAAATATGTTTGATTATCATTTGTATAGCAGTGAACCAAATTTTATTTTAATCGTTCAACAAGTTATCCAGTTTAATAACAATAAAGTTTAATAAGATACAAAGTTAATGTTTCCAATGGACATAGAGACATTGCAATCGTTCTATAAATATTTTTTTTTACTCTTGATATTCATAAAATTAAAAAGATTCAAGTAAAAGATCACCAAAAATACAAAGATAAGCTGAAGCTGATACTACATTTCCATGACATTAATTGAAATCCCCATTGTTTAGTAAAAGGGAGTCGACAATGTAAAAAGATTAAAATCACCAGCAACAAACTTGCGCAAGTAATCCTATTATTCCTTCAAAATGTGACAAACTATTTTCAAAACACATTTGCTATGTTCGTTTCATTCTCTATGCATTTTTACTTGAAATAATATTCGATACAATTTTGATATCGTCCTTGTTTTGTTAAATTTAAATTCATCTAATGTTTGTTTTATGTTGCTTTCAAATATCATACCTAAAAGCCATGATATAAGAAAAAAAGATATTTGATTAAACTTTTTATGAGAAATTGACACCAATACCATTGTATTTTTATGACTCGACATCAAGTCAAACTATTCCCATTAAAAAAAAACTAATTTTACATAAATTCAATTTTTAAATTAGATTACAAAAAAACTAAAACAGGAACAAAATATTTTATCCGTTTGGTTTGCATAGAACATTTCAACAATGAATTACATGTTTAATTACTAAGACGCTTCAGATACAATTTTTTATAGGGTCGCTTAGATGACAGTTGCTTGTAACACCATCCTCATCACAGTTATTTATAGGTGAAATCCTGACGTGCGAGAATTTCTCCAGATAAAATTAGATGGGAAGTTATTGATGAAAATAATTTAATTCCAGAAGAAATTTCTATAATGACATCAAGTTCACCAAGACCAAAAAGTATAAACTTCTTATTTAAAAAAAATTACTTATTGTGGAATAGAAGCTCATTTTTTCATCTAATATCAAATCATTCGAAATTAAAAAGATTAAAAGAATTAGAAGGGTGGTTGATACTTTATGTACATCATTTTTTTATATGCATTAAATCGAAGAAATTGTCAAATGTTTCAATGACTTTTAAAATAATGTTGAATAAAGCATACTTTATTTTTAAAAATAATTTTTACTTGAAAGATATTCAAATAACTTGGTGGTTTTTAATTGATTTTTAAGAATACGAACTGATAAAAGTTGCTAGAAAAACCAGTTACATTTTTACCCATTTGAGGAAGCACTGCCCCAACTAAATAATTAATGATAAAATAACAATTTAATTCGTGTTAGTTTAGTTTGATTTAGATTTAGCTGTTTTATTTAGAAAATAAGATATACAGCAAAAGTACTTAACATTTTCACAATATCATTCAGAGCAAGCGAAAAATACTCTGATACTGTACCCAACTATAGCATTCTAAAGCTTCGATTCAATTGTTCAACCGTCATTATCACACCGAAATCTATATTAAACAATTTTGTGCAAATTTTCCACCAATAATGTTATGAACTAAAAACCTGCAATCTTGATTTTAAGATATCTTTTAAACAAAAATTTACATTCATTCTATAAAAATCTGGAGAAAAATTGGTATTTAGTAAATAACTCAATTGTGAAAATTGAGTGCTCGACACCCAATAATTGAAACTAGTTCACAAACAGTTGCTTCATTGATATCATTGCTAATACGTCATAGTAGAGATGTGGCAATAAAGGTATTTTTGGACTGCAGAAAAAATTAGAAATTTTTCTCTAGTTGGTTAACATGACCTTGACTCTACTATTATTTGGTATTTTAACGTTCTTTAATCTAGTATAATATCTTTGACGCACATTCCAACTTGTATACTTTCAAAGAATTCTAAAAAAGATTGAAACATTTTTAACACTATTCTTGAGTTACTTTACTGATAAAATACCAAGCAATGACTAGGAATAGTAATGAATTATATTTACATACATCTTTGAATACTCTTACTATTTCGTAACTTTAAATCGTACTTTCATACATAATTGAATTAAATGTTATTTCCAGGAAAGTTGAAACATTTTACTGTAACGTTTACTACGATTCTTGCCAAAACTCCAGTTTTCATGTTTATCAGAAGAGACTTTATAGATGAATGAATCGGTCAGAACCTTCACTTTTGTATTGAAAGATGAAAGCCAACTGATAGATTCCTTCACTAATCAAAAGGTTTACGCTTTCTCCTAAAGTTTAGGAAAAGGCTGAAATGTTTCTGAGATGGATGAATAGGTTACGATGAAAAGGAAGATAATTTTACTCACTACGCACTAAAAGTTGTGAATACGAAAGTTACAATTTTTATGTTGTAACATGCAAAATTATGTTCTGCATTATTGTTTGTTCAAAATTTATATTTGATAACCCAAACAAATTTTGACTCAAAATAAACTTTTATTAATTTAATCGGCAGTTTAAAGAGGCTAATAAGCTCATAGAACTACATAGAAGAATACAAAAGCTCTTATCAAAATCCATAAAATAAATCTAGATATTAACGTGAAGTAAAAGAAACTAATAAATTCAATTATTCATTTCTTTCCTCTAGATACTGGGGGTTAGTATTGAAGAGATGACCTCAAAGGCAAAATGATCTTCATTGGATTCATTCTGATTTTGCTAAGTTAAAAAAATTTCCAATATTGTAAAAAAGACACTTAATCCAAATTAAGACGTAAATTTAATATTTTATACGTGACTTATCTTTATATTTTTTGTGACAGCTTTCTATTTTATAAATCACATATCTTACGAATGCTTTTTTTTTTTTTTTTTTTTTTTTAATTTTTTAAAACTTTTGGAAAGGAAATTATGGAAGCAGTTCCGATAATTATAGTTTATATAAGATAACTTTTATCATATATAAATTATCTTTTATAAATTATAATAGGTAATGTCCATTTGTCCGTTTTAAATTCATTTAAAAAACGAATTAAAAATTGTTTTACCAACTAAATATTGGAAAGGTCATTTGATTTTTGATTTTTAACATATTTTAACGTATAACATTATTCTTAACTTATTTAATAATATTCTTACAATCAAATTGTATTTTATTTAACTGATTTCGATTATAATGTCTAAAATTACTCTTAAGTTTGAAGATATGATTGGATTTTGCCCCAATGGTTAAGTTCAAATATTCAACTTAGCTACTAAATTTTTTTTCATGGTTAAACTTCAATGGTGTAGTTTGATATATTATATAAGTTTATAATTGGTAATTCAAGATCTAACTTCATTTCAAAATGACATTAGGAAAAAAACAATACAGATTCCTGACTATCCAGTCTTATAAAGTGGAAGAACATGTGTTGCATCATCTCCAATTGCAGCTGATGGTATCTAATAGATGGCGCAACATGTCCGCCTACTTTCAAAAATATCTGTTTTAATCTGTATCTGTAACTTTAACTGTATTATTATTAAAAAACTTTGGAAAGAACATGGTCGTCGTACTGTTCATATAAGGACAAAATAGACCTATACTTTCTGTATTTCACATCTGGCGCCCAACTTAATTGAACCCATCAAAGCTATGACTGCTAATTGCATTCTTTTAAAAAAAGTACTTCGTAGTGCGTTGACTAAAGCAATAACAGAATTTGATGTCGCCATTGAAGCCGGGGAGCGCTTAACAGCAACTTCAGCTTTCGCCAAATGCGAAGAAAAATCAAACCGATTGTTCGAAAATGACGTCGTCGTTTTGGAATACATGTATCAGGTGGACAAAGCTAAAGAAACAAGTAAGTCTGAAAACCTTAACTTGTTGGAAAACGAAATGGAACAATGTGAAATTTACCGAGATAGTTTTACGTGTGCCAAAATAAGGTTTAAAATTTTTTTAGAAATCTGTGAAAAGTCTGAATTTGTGCCACAGACCAAACCTAGGTCTGATTTAATGAATGTAAATTTACCTAAGCTCGAATTAATCGAATTTAATGGTAATCCTAAAAATTGGTTTGCTTTTTGGAGCATGTTCCAAAAAATTGATGCGGATCCGAATTTAGAGGATGATGTTAAATTTGCATATCTGATGCAAACGACAAAAGGTAAAGCATTTGAATTTGTACAATCGTATCAAGTATCAAAAAACGCTTATACCACTGTAATTGTTAACTTAAAAACTCGTTTTGCCTATGACAAAATGTTAATTGAGTTATATGTTCGCAAACTATTAAAACTAATTTTAAACCAATCTCAAAACATGTCTTTTGTTAATCTAGTAGACCAGTTGGATACTCAATTGCGTTGTTTAGAAAATTTAGGTGTTACAAAAGAAAAATACGCATGTATGCTTTACCCTTTGGTAGAAGCGTCTATTCCTGAAAATATATTGGTTGCTTGGGAAAGGGAAAGAAATTCATCTTCTCGTTCGACAAATACGAACACGCATGACCTTGACCTTCTTATGCAATTTCTACGAAACGAAGTGGTAGGCTCGGAGAGGATCCGCATAGCGAAAATTTGTTGTTCTACTGATAAAAATAAGACACAAAAAATAAAATTCGAAAACACTCGCGATTCGAACTCTACGCCAGTAGCAACAGCCTCTACTTTAATAAACCAAATAAAAAAGGAAAAACATCAAACAAATGTATTTTGCTTGTTCTGCGAAAAAAAACACACATAGGTCCTGTGATTGTTTCACAGCTCAAAAGATGACTTTTCAAGAAAGAAAAGAAAAAGTGTTTAAAATGAAAGCGTATTTGTCGTGTCTGAGAATTAATTGTCGCTCTGATAAATGCGGAATGAGTGTCCGGTGCGTAGTTTGTTCCAAAAAACATTTTCCAATTTTATGTCCAAATTTGTGCAAGGACAATGAAAATTGTTCTTCGGAAAATAAAACTGCAACTAATAGCGTTATTAGTAATAGCTCTACTGGATCGCCAGAAGTTCTGTTACAAACACTTATGATCAGAGTATCGGGACCTGCAAAAACAAAGGTTGTACGAGCATTGTGTGATTCAGCTTCGCAAAAGTCATATATAACTCAAGATCTTGTAGAGTTTTTAAACTTAAAAACTGATCATACTGAATTTCTTAAACACAGTTTATTTGGTGGCATAGAAACAGAAAAAACTAAACATCACGCTTTAAAATGTGAACTTCAGGAAATTCGGGGTAATTATACGTGTGAAGCAGTATTGTTGGCTAAAGATACTATTTGTGGTACAATCCCAAAAATAAATAAATCAGATGCAGAATACTTCACTAAAAATGGAATTTATTTGTCCGATAGTGAAAACAACAGTTCCAATATTTCAGTCCTTCTTGGTGCTGATTATTTAGGGAAACTTTTGACTGGCTCTATCAGTCAACAACCAAATGGTTTAACTGCTGTACAAACATACCTGGGTTGGGTAGTTATGGGAAGATCAAAATCCTGGACAAATGGTTCCAATCATGTAATGCCCATAATTTCGCTACATAGCGCAAGCAAAATCAGTGACCTTTGGTCATTAGATGTTCTTGGTATACGAGATCCAGTAGAAACCAAAACAAAAAATGAATTGGATAATGAAACTCTATCTTTCTTGGAAAAAACTGTTAATTTTCATGGTGATAGATATGAAGTAAATCTTCCGTGGGTCGAAGGACATCCGGAATTACATGATTTGCGTTTCCAATCAGAAAAACGTCTGAATACCATGACTTCTAAACTTAGATCAATGGGAAAATTTGATTCATATGACAAAATTTTAAAAGAATGGGAACAGCAGGGAATCATTGAGCAAGTACCTGATAGTACTAACGAGGAAAATTTAACGAAATTGAAATGCAGGTATCTACCTCACAGAGCTATTTTTAAGGAAGCTAGCTTAACGACAAAAATCCGGCCTGTATTTGATGCCTCCGCTAGGGATGAAAATTCTGTCACCCTAAATCAATGTTTAGCTACAGATCCAAATTACATAGAGATGATTCCTTCCATCCTAAACAAATTTCGAAAGGATAACGTCGGTGTAATATCTGACATTCGCAAAGCATTCCTTCAAATAAGTATTTGTCCTACAGATAGGGATTTTCTTCGTTTCCTGTGGTGGGATGATTTTGAAAGGCGTAAAATTAAAACTTACAGACACTCCAGAGTGGTGTTTGGCCTATCTTGCAGTCCGTTTCTGCTTATGACAACCATTTATCACCATCTGGGCAATGTAAAGGGAAATGAAAACGACATTGCAATGAAATTAAAAGACTCATTTTATGTCGACAATGTAGTGACAAGCGTCGAAAATGATTTCGAATTACAACGATTTTCAAAGACAGCTAGTCAAATTATGTCCCGAGAGGGTTTTGAGCTTACGAGTTAGGTAAATTCCTCACAGAGTGAACACCAAAATCTGGATTTTAATAAAAATGCGTGTACTCCTGTTCTTGGTCTAATATGGCGACCCGATTCGGATATGTTAGAGTGCGATGTTAACTGCGTAAAAACTGAAATCGGCTACACGTGTTCAAAACGGCAACTTCTGTCGATCGCACAGAAAATGTTCGATCCAATTGGCTTCACCGCACCCGTGACCCTCATTCCGAAACTTCTAATGCAAAGAGCATGGAAACATGATAAGCTAACCTGGGACCAGAAACTGCCGTCAGAAATAGTGGAAGAATTCAAAAATTGGCTCGCTAGTTTGGAGTTTTTAAATTTAGTTCGAATTCCACGTTATTTTGGGGGGTTGATAAATGAGTCCAGTACTACAATTCATATGTTTAGTGATGCAAGTGGAAAAGCCTTCGCTGCCTGCGTGTTTTTGCGAATTGAATGCGGAAATAATGTCCAAATCAGACTAGTTCAAGCAAAATCGCGTGTCGCTCCTCTAAAGAAGGATCCAATCACTAAAATTAAAACTGAGCTTACCATCCCAAAATTAGAGCTTTTAGCTGCTCTTATTGGCACTCGTCTGGTCCAGACCATCAAAACCTCTTTAAACATTCCAAATATCCCAACTTTCTACTGGACAGACTCCAAAGTTGTTCTATGTTGGATAAAAAACCCTGGAACTTGGAAAACTTTCGTGAACAATCGGATAAAAGAAATACATTCAAGCTCTTCAAAAAAAAAATTGGTATTATGTCCCATCCCAAATTAATGCCGCAGACATTGCTTCTCGTGGATGCAATGCACAAACTCTCTTCAGTCTTCGTTGGTGGGAGGGTCCCACATGGTTGAGAAACTGAGACTCTTGGCCGGACACTAAGAACTCTGATTTCTCAGATGCCACTGAACTTGCTACTGCAGAGAAGAAACCCACAGTCACGACAAATCTTTCGTTAGGTAAATCCGAGTCTAATTTCTTCGACTGGACTGAACGAGTATCGAAGTTCTCTTAAATTGTTCGAATTTTGGCCCATGTGAGACGATTCATATTCAATGCTAAATCAGCAGTGATTGGCCAAGAAAACTCTTAAGGGAAACCTAAGCCACGAAGAGATCGCCAAATCCGAGTGTGAAATACTATTTTTCATACAGAAGGAAGGATTTGGAAAAAGCCGTCGACTCATACCACCAAACTTTGTCGTATACGAGGATTCCGATGGACTTCTTAGAGTTGAGACAAAACTGGCCTCCGCCGATGACAGTGACTTCTTCAGACGACCCATCCTATTACCAGACAAACACAGACTTGTTTCTCTGTTGATCGACGAGACTCATCGAATCTACAACCATGCAGGTGTACAAACACTTGTCACAATCCTTCGGGAAAAGTACTGGATTTTGCGATCCAGGAAAGTCACAAGATCAGTTGTTTCGAGGTGTGTTGCTTGCCAAAGATTTAAGTCGAAGTCTGCCACGACGATGTTTACTCCTCTACCTGAAGAGCGTGTGAGAATGTCATCTGTGTTCGAGACGACTGGTGTGGACCTGGCTGGTCCGTTGGTCCTAAGAAATAGTGACAAGGTGTGGATCGTGATTTTCACATGTGCCGTTTATCGCGCCGTCCATTTCGAACTTGTCTCGGACATCTCTACTCAAAGTTTTTTGCTTGCATTGAGGCGATTCATAGCGCGTCGTGGTCGTGTAAAGACGATTTACTCAGACGATGGAACAAACTTTGTAGGCTCAAGCAACGAACTCAAAACTATTGACTGGAGTGCCATCACTGCTCACACTGATTTGAAAAGGATCTCCTGGCATTTTAACCCACCCACTGCTGCTTGGTGGGGAGGGTTTTGGGAGAGAGTAGTCCGAATGCTAAAGGAATTGTTGAGACGCAATTTGGGGAAAGCTTGCCTTCACTATGAAGAACTGTACACCGTTATGTGTGAATGTGAGGCAATCCTGAACAGTAGACCCCTTACTTACCTGTCCGAAGAGCCCTCAGATCTAGTGCCATTAACACCATCTCTCTTTTTACGGGACCAAACTGAGTACTGTGTCGAGGATCTGGATCAAAATGATTTAAATAACCTTCGCAAACGTGCGAAACACCTTCACTCTATTAAAGAAAAGTTAAAAATGCGGTTCCAAAGGAATATATCTCTGTCCTTAAGCAATCAGGAAATATTCATCAATCTCTACTGGAGGTTGGGGGTATAGTTTTAATCGGTTCTGATATCAAGAAACGTGTTGATTGGCCTTTGGCAAAGATTGTTGAGATTTATAAAGGTCGTGATGGTGTTTCCCGCGTTGCAAGGGTTAAAACTCAAAATGGTGAAATAATTCGGCCGTTTCAGCGATTGTTCCGTTTGGAAACTTCAGGAAGGATTGGGGAAACGTTGCGAAGTGTGAAACCTAAAACTACACGAAGTGGTAGAATTATCAAACCTGTTAAGATTTAAACCTAAATTTAAATTTTTAATGTTTTACATTTTGTACTTAAGCACTTTTCATGTGATATATACTTAGCATTTTTTGTGATAATTTAACTTTTAACTTTAGTAAAGTTAAATTTAATAACCTTTTGCGGTTGGAGGATGTTGCATCATCTCCAATTGCAGCTGATGGTATCTAATAGATGGCGCAACATGTCCGCCTACTTTCAAAAATATCTGTTTTAATCTGTATCTGTAACTTTAACTGTATTATTATTAAAAAACTTTGGAAAGAACATGGTCGTCGTACTGTTCATATACGGACAAAATAGACCTATACTTTCTGTATTTCACAACATGTCAAGTAACATAAAAACTTGATTGGTGGTAGTTCTATAAATATGACTCATTCCCCCAGTTTTTACAGAAAAAAAACTCCTTTTTCATACTTTGTGACATACTTGCACACACCAATACTTTATAAATGTTTGTTATATAACATTGTTATAAAAATTTATGACAGAAAAATAAAATGTGAGAATAAAAAAAGTTTTACACATTTTAAGGTTAACTTTATAATGTCTAACTTAACTATAGAGAAAACATAAAAGCAGGTATAATTACTATTTATATTGATAATTAATCAAAGTATAATTACTAAACAAAATTTTAACGTTAAATGGACATTTTTCATTAACAAATATTTTGAACAAGGATGAATAGTAAGGAAAGTGGATAAATCCTAATCAGATACTGACAGGCCTTCTCTTTAACTTGAATATTCAAGTATTATAATAATTTGTATATATTTCAAAACAATATTCTCCTCCTTCATTTAATTTGTCTGAAAGTGTCATTTGTTGCAAACCGTTTTTTAGAAATAGTAAACTTTAAAGTTTAATTGATTAAAACTGCCAAAATTAGCAATTTTAAATAACGCCTTTGTTTCATCACTGAACAAGAAGCTTTTTTTTTTTTTTTTAAACGTACACACATTTTAGAATTCATTCTTTTTCTTAAGATAAATTTTACTTTAAAATACAGTAAAGTACTTTAAACTTTTAACTATACTTTTAAGATGAGAATGAAATATTTTAAATATAAATTTAACATCAACTCAAGTATGTCAAAAAGATATTCCTATCATAAGTTTCAATAAAAGAAAATTTTCCAAATCAGTACAGTAACACTAACTTCAAAATTTAATAGAAAAATGCATCACTGCTATATATATTAGAGAGAAAATCATTTATTTTATTTTGAATCAATAGAGAGCATTAAGTTAAGGATGAAAGCAGAAAAAATTCAACACATCTCTTCGTCCTTCCGAAAGAAAAAAAAACTTATAAACCCTCTTCCCATTTTGCTTAATGCGATATTCTAAACCCTTCTTTATAAAGAAACATTTATAATTGTATTATAGGATACAAGATTCGTCACGAAATGCAAATGGAATGTTTTCGGATTTTTCTTTTCTTTGATAAATTAGTAAGTGTTGCAAGATGGAAATATTCCTAAATTCGTGATTCCGTTCATGCAATATTTAATTTAAAGGAATGGTACTTGTTCTATTCCTTTAAGCACTCAAAATTATCAGAAATCACATTAATTTATTTGAAACATCGTGAAATAACTTATAAATTGATTTAATTAGTCAAAAAAATTAAAGGAACTGCCTTTCTTATAAAAAAAAGTAAATGAAAAAATGGGTAGTTTTTATCCTATTTTCTAACTATTTTATCGAACAAACCCCACACTCAATTTTTAAAAGCATAGTTTAAGTTATGGAACGGTATACTTTTTTCTTCTCTAAATTCAAAATAGGATGCATTCACTTTGATTAAGAAAACAAGAATATATATATATATATATATATATATATATATATATATATATATATATATATATATATATATATATATATATATATATATATATATATATATATATATATATATATTTAATATTATCAATTACTGCAGGAAACGTAACAATTGAGATTAGTAAAACTAAAAATTGGTGTTAAAGAAGCAAATTTCAAGCTGTCATTTTAAAACAAATAAACTATATACAGTTTGTTTCACTATATGAAAAAGTCTAGACAGCATATAACGAGTTGTGCAACTGAAAAACTGAAAACCCTTTTTATAAAATTCCAATTAAATGAGTTTTTAATTTTTTTGCAATATGATGAGCAATTTAATATCCTACTGCGATGAAACTATGTTCATCACACTGGAAATTCAAGGAGTGTGACTTCAACAGAAAGTTTACGACATTTCACCAGACTCGGTGTATGACCAACAAAGGAAACTCACTCCGTATAAGAATGCATCGGCGCCCCCAGAAGGGTGCAAGGAGGACCCCTAACTCTTGAAAATTACAAAATATATATATGAGAGACAAGGTGTAAATTCCAAGATAAAAAGAAAATCACATATGCAGTTGAGGTTTTTATATTACAATAAGCATTTGTTTTTCTATCATTTTAGTCGTTTGTTTATTTTCTATGTCGTTTTTTATAACTACCGGTGCCTATTGTCAAGGATTATTGGAGGCTGAGTAGATGTATTGATTTCTTTTATTGTACAATCATTTCCTGTGTAGTTCTCAAAATTCTAGGAAAAATATTATTTTGTTTTTCTTAGTCATCAGATATACTATCTCGAAATCCATTTTTAGAATTCAATTAAACATATCCGATACTGCCTTTCTATTATTTCATTTTGATTTTTTTTTTTTTTTTTTTTTTTTTTATTATTTCCAAAACGTGGAAGAAATATAATGTGACTATTCTGTATTTTTGCATCTTTGCTATGCTTTATTGCTTATGCTTTTGCATAAACTATTCTCAAAGAGTATAATTTAAAATGCATAACTATTAATTAAAATTTCTAAAAAATTAATGATTTTTATAAAAATCTAGTCTTGCAACCCCCTGCAAATATTTCTGCGGGCGCCCATGTAAGAATGCATCATATATTCAGTTGTCAGGGAAGCCAGACATAGCTAGACATTGGGGACATTTTGGACACTTTCTCGACAGTTAAGGATTTAGGACACCCACACACCCTCACTACAAAGACTAACCGCTTTACCAACTAAAGGATACGAGGGCCTGTTTGCGACAGCCTTCTCTTCTTAGAAGTAACTTAATTGTAAGTAATGAACACACCTCTCTTCAATACGACCAATAAGTGAGTTTTAAGAGGTTTGAAAAAGTCAAGACGAGGACACCGTTTTGATAAATTCTAGGACACTTCACTTTCAGCCACCTTAGACTCTTGACTCTCTCTCTCAGGACCTTTGAGGGCCAGAGTCCTATATTCAGTTTTAACTCTAATTTTGATTCCGACCGAGATGCGTCGTGTACCTGTTATCACAAGCCCGATCTGGGGTAAATCTGATTTGGGTGTAATCTTGTAACCCTTATTGTAATTAAATGAGTTGTTAAAGTCTTGATCCAGCTGCTGTCATTCCTTTTCCCTTATCTATTCTAAAATTAGGCAATTTAGGACTGTATTATATCTGGTGTTTTAGATACGTTAAATCCACTATACGAATTAAAGATACTGATTTTAAGTGCAAATATTAAATTAACATTATTTATCAGCGGCCTTCACGGCACCTACAAAACTGCATAATTACAAAGAAATTACTTTTTTTATGTGTGTGAAATAGGTAGACATGGACATAACTAAATGTATCAGGTTTGACCCGTTAACAATGGTACCAAATTAATTTTTAAAAAAATATATATATAAATAATTTACAAAGTAAACAGTAAAAAATGTAAAATTAGTATCTATTAAGCAGGGTGAATAAAAGAAAATATATGAACCATTTCATATATTTATATATATATATATATATATATATATATATATATATATATATATATATATATATATATATATATATATATATATATATATATAAACGTCGTATAACAACGTCACGCAGTGACGTAGTACTGCTACCAACCAATGCGATCCGAAGTGCTCAAGTCGGGGGGAAATCCCACATATATATATATATATATATATATATATATATATATATATATATATATATATATATATATATATATATATATATATATATATATATATATATATATATATATATATATATATATATATATATATATATATGTGGGATATATATATATGTGGGATATGTGGGATTTCCCCCCGACTTGAGCACTTCGGATCGCATTGGTTGGTAGCAGTATATATATATATATATATATATATATATATATATATATATATATATATATATATATATATATATATATATATATATATATATATATATATATATATATATATATATGTGGGATTTCCCCCCGACTTGAGCACTTCGGATCGCATTGGTTGGTAGCAGTACTACGTCACTGCGTGACGTTGCTGCTTCCTGCCCGCCATTTTATTTGAATTTCATTCCACGCTATGTAACTAAATTTGTAAGACGTTTAATGAAGAGCTCTTCGGAGCGATGTACTAAATGTTCAACAATAGCTTTTTAAAGTTCCTCCTAGACACCGACCGTTAAATAAACTATGTTCATGTTAAAAAGAAGATTTTATTTCAAACTCAGCATCCCTACAAATTGGGCGTTCGGCCGCGATTGATTTATTTCTCAAGATTTCTTTTCGAATATAACAGATCAACAAATTTGCATCAAACTGAAAAGCTGCTTTCACCTGAAGTTTTTTTTTAATTCCGAAGTGTCCAATGTTCACGGTGCTCCAACCAGAAGTGTGCCTCTTCCAAACCGTGTGCTCCAACGAAGTAATTTTTGTTCAGAACTGTCCAGTCAAGCCTATAGTTCTCGAAAGGTTAAGTTTCAGTGACCAGTTCCTGTTTGGACATTAAATTCAAGTGAACAGTTCCTGTTTGGACTTGAAATCCCCTGTCCAGTTCTTGTTCGGACGTGAAGTTACTGCTGGAAGACGTTTTGAATTGCAGCGGAAATCGGAGTTCCAGATAACCCATTTACAACTTTATTCAAAATATTTTATATTAATTTTAGTGATAATTAAGAATTTTAATATTTAGTTGGAACAATACTTTAATATTATTTTGTCACTAAGTAATTATTTTTTGGAATGTGTTCTTTAAAATTGTTTCGTTTTAAAATACGTTATGTATTAACGATTTGGAAATAGAGAAAGCAAAAAAAAAAAAAAAAAAAAAAAAAAAGTTGATCATTCTGTTTTGAGTATTTAAAATAGACAGGAAGTACCAGCTGCATTTGCCATTTGATTTTTTATCTTTTCTTTTTAGGGTTGCTGAATAAAAAAATATTGTGTTGTCTTATTTTTTTTCCCCTAATCATATGGCCTCTGCAACTGAAGTTTTATTTATTTTTTGTTGAACTAGTTTGGAATTATGTTTTTCAGAAAAGAGTTTTTGGAAAGATATTTTCTTTAATGTTGCATGTAAATGATAAATTGGTGGAATCATTGTGGTATTGTTTATATTTTGATAGGATTGTTTCATGTATCCGGTATCAAATAATAGCAGTTGTTATGCCACACTATAAAAGATAGAATTTAATTGATTTGTGAAATTCTAGTGTTAATATTTCTTTGGTGTGCTTTTTTACTGTCGTCGTGCAGTGTTAACGGAAAAGTTAAAGTGTTTTTAAAAGCAAAAGCCAAAAGGCTGTTTGGGGAATATTAGACATTGTTTTTCTTAAGAAAAGAAAACTATTTAGAATTTCTAGAAATCTGTATTTGCAGTCGTAAAATAAGAATTTGATTAATTTGTGAAATTCTGGTTGTAATATTTCTTTAGTATGCTTTTTACTGTCGTCGAGCAGTATTAACTTGAATGTTAAGGTATTTTTAAAGCATAAGCCAAAAGGTTGTTTAAGAAATATTGGGTGTAGTTTTTTTAAGAAAAGAAAACTATTTAGAATTTCTAGAAATCTGTACTTGTAGTCGTAAAATAGAATTTGATTAATTTGTGAAATTCTGGTTGTAATATTTCTTTAGTATGCTTTTTACTGTCGTCGAGCAGTATTAATTTGAATGTTAAGGTATTTTTAAAGCATAAGCCAAAAGGTTGTTTAAGAAATATTGGGTGTAGTTTTTTTTTAAGAAAAGAAAACTTTAGAATTTCTGTGAATTTGATTTAGCTACTCATTGGGAGTTAGTTTAAAATATATTTTTTAGAAAATTGAAGTTGCTATGCAATCAATTGTGGTTTGATAAATTGTATTTTGCAGTATAATTTATGTGTGTAATGATTTGTATAAGAATTGCTATATTAATTTTTATTAGACAGTATTATTGACAAGGTCTAATTTAATGATAAAGATTAATTAGTGGGTATAGATTGTTTTCTCTGCTGTTTTGATTGGCGAAACATTTGAATACACTTAGGGATTCTAATTAAAATTCCCTGGAACCGTCAATAAGCTGAGGAAAGTTCCTTGTAACGGTTCATTCTTATTTAAAGTTTAAACCCACGTGAAATATAGTTGAAAATTATTAAAAGGTTAATATTTTCGCATTGTTTTTGTTCGAAAGTTATCATGTCCTATTTAAGTAAGGGTCGTAAGACTGACTTAGTTGAGGTCGCTGAGGAGTTGGGTTTGACTCCGGCTGATGGAAGTAAGGTAGCAGATATCAGAAAACTGATTTTAGAAAGTGATGGCTATGATGAAGAAACGACGCGTATAATTTTGAATCGAATCATCGAAGAGAGGACGGAGCAAGAGGTACGAACCCGAGAACGTGAAGAGAGGGAAACTCGACTTGAGATGCAACGCTTGGAGGTTCAGCGCATGCAACTGCAGGCTGCTGCTGTGGTTCCAAGACGAAGTGAAGAAACTCAACAGAAGATCCCGCTTGCTCAGATAACACCTAAATTTGATGAGAAAAAAGACGAAATGGGGTTGTTCCTTGTCAACTTTGAAAGACGCGCAGAAATGGCTAGAGTTCCTAAGGAAGATTGGGTAGCCTACCTACTTCATGTGATGCCATCAGATATCTCGAACATGCTTGCTCGAGAGTCGGTTGAAAATGCAAACAATTTTGATTATGTCAAAGAGTTAATTTTGAAGAAATACAAATTAACCTCTGAAAAATTGAAGAACTTGTTTTATCGACATGTCAAAGGTCCAGATAAGACATGGAGGAGCTACGCACATGAGCTGAGCTGCTATTTTAAAGAATGGATAGCTGATTTAAAAGTCGACTCTTTTGAAGACTTAGTGGACTTGCTCATCACTGAACAGTTAAAATTTAGAGCTCCAGAAGACATAAAAGAACACTTTTTCAAAGAATGGTTAAATCTGAAAAAGCCAGACGATCTCGCTGAAATGTTCGATGAATTTGAAAATTTGAAGGAGAGTCTCACAAAGAGAAGTTTTCATGGGAAACCTTACAGAAAATTTAGTGAAAATCGCACGAGTCAAGAGCATTCAGGCTACAAGGGATTGAGGCATGTTAAGTCTGAAACTGAAGACAACAGACCAATGTCTGGTCAACGCAAGTTTCACGGACAGAAGAAGCTCCTTTGCTTTGAATGTGGTTCTCCAGAACATCTGCGTAATTCCTGTCCTAAAGTCGTTCGAGACAAGAACAATAAGGCTGAGAAAGATCGTGAAAAAACACCTGAAACACACCTGGTGCAAGTTGCCGTAGAATCAAATGAACCCAAAGATTATCCGGATGTCGATCTTAATAAATTTGTGAAGAAAATCAAATTGGGTGAAGTAACCGCTACAGCACTTCTAGACACAGGCAGTACACGTAATATCTTACGAGATGACATCTACAGAAAAATTAAGCCCCTTCTTTACTGTCGAAAAATACATCAGTTTTGACCGGCCTAGGCAAAGGTCTAGTTAGAACCATGGGATCGTTCCAGCAAGTAGTCGACATTGACGGACACGTGTGCCGACTTGACTTTCAAGTTATCCCTGTTGAGGATTTCAATTTTGAAGCCATCATTGGGTCAGCATTTTTAGCTCATGCTCCCTGTCCTTTTCATAAGAAGACAGAAACTCTCTTGGATGAGTCAGCTGAATGGATATTCTTAACAGAAGATGGAACAGAGAATGAGTTGGATCTTAATCATATCAAGGAAGCAAATCTTCGTCAAAGTGTAACAGACCTTGTAACCTCCTACCAACCGAAGAAAACAAAGTCCACTGATATTTCAATGAAAATAATTTTGGAAGATGAAATACCAGTTTACCAAAGAGCCCGTCGACTGTCATTTTCTGAACGACAAGAAGTCAACAAGCAAATAGATGAGTGGTTGAAGGATGGAATTGTTCGTCCCAGTTCATCAGATTATGCAAGTCCTGTGGTACTTGTCAAGAAGAAAGATCTCACAACACGAATCTGCGTGGACTACAGACAATTAAATCGCAAGCTAGTTAAAGATAGATTCCCGTTGCCCTTGATTGAAGAAGTTCTTGACCGGTTGCAAGATGCCAGAGTGTTCAGCACCTTAGACTTGAAGAATGGATTTTTCCATGTGCCAGTTGAAGAAAACAGTCGCAAGTACACATCATTCATTGTTCCGGATGGACAGTATGAGTTTTTAAAAGTTCCTTTTGGACTCAGTACAAGTCCAAGTGTATTCCAGAGATATGTGTACAGTGTATTTAGAGATCTAATGAAAGAAGGCGTTATTGTTATTTATATGGATGATTTGATAATTCCATCAAACGATGAAGCAGAAGGTGTAGAGAAATTGAAAATTGTTCTTCAAAGAGCATCCGAATATGGACAGGAAATAAAGACAAAGAAATGTCAGTTTTTAAAGCACTCAGTAGAATTTCTGGGTCACATTGTTGAAAATGGAACAATTCGTCCATCGAGTGAGAAGACACTCGCCGTTAAAAAATTTCCTATTCCAACAAATGTTAAGCAAGTACAAAGTTTCCTTGGCCTCACAGGTTACTTCAGGAAGTTTATTCAAGGGTATTCGAAGATCGCAAAACCCCTTAGTGATCTCCTTCGAAAGGACTGTCCATTTGTGTTCGGGTATGAGCAAAAGGATGCCTACGAGAAACTTAAATACCTTCTCGCCACAAGCACCGTTTTACATCTATTCAAGCCAGGTCGAAAAACTGAATTGCACACAGACGCCAGCAAAGAAGGTTTCGGTGCCGTACTTCTTCAGGAGTCTGATGGACAATTACATCCCGTCCATTTCATGTCTAAAAAAACCAGTCCAGCGGAAGAGAAATATAGCAGTTATGAATTGGAGGTTCTCGCAATTGTAGAAGCCTTAAAAAAGCTGCGGGTGTATCTGATGGGAAGCAAATTTAAAATCGTGACAGATTGCTCTGCTTTTCAGATGACAATGAACAAAAAAGATCTAGTAACCAGGATTGCAAGGTGGGCTCTACTTTTAGAAGAATTCGATTACGAGATAGTTCATAGACCAGGGCAAAGAATGAAACATATTGATGCCTTGAGTAGAAATCCAGTAATGATTATTGATGAAACTGTAACTGCAAGATTGAAAGTTGCTCAATGCAAAGATGAGTACATAACAACACTGAAATCATTAGTAAAAGAGGACAGCCACCAAGAATATTTCTTGAAGAATGACATTTTGTACAAGTACGAAA